>JAAAKQ030517889.1:0-19203 GCA_010016005.3 Zanna intricata | reverse complement strand
GAGAGAGAGAGAGAGAGAGAGAGAGAGAGAGAGACTCGCGCGCGCGCGCGCGCGCACACACACACACACACTTGTATATATATTATACAAGTGACTATTATATCACTATTTTAATTACCTGAATTCCATTTACGTTTAGGATTTAAATTAAAATCTCTCTGAAAGCTTTATTTATTTATTTTTATAAAATAATTTATTTGAAAATTTATAAATATCAAAATAAATTTTGTCTGTAAGTTACTTATTATACAATTTTTCATTTACCGATAAGTTTTGTATATTAAAAAAAAGTAAGTAAATAACCTTTCATCTTCATTTTCTTTTTTTTGATTAATTCAGGTTTCACTCAAGAACGATAGAAAATATATTTAAAGTATTCCTGATTGAAAATTTTAATTTAAATTAACATATTAATCCATAGTGAATTGTTCAGTCGGTTATTTGATCCATTTAAATGTTGTCGTTTAATATATATTGCTAGATGAATCTAAGTTTACTTAACCGACAGTAATTTGAATATTAAATTATTAATGACATTTTTGAATTATGATCTTCTTCGTTTAAAATAGTGGATCTTGTAATTTTCTATTAATGTTTAACCGAAACAATACACTCTAGTAAAAAGTAGCCAGTCGCGGGACTGGGCAACAGAAGTGAAAATTTAAAACAATGAGTATCGATCATTGGTTAATAATTATATTTGATTCTATTGCTGATTCTAATGTATGTGGTTATTCATTTAAAAGACTTAACAGATTAATTAAGAAATCTATTTGTAATATAGGGTAATGGTTAATTAAATAATTTGATAATAAAAGTTAAATTGGTTTTCTTTATTAAACAAATGTTACATTTATTTAATATAAATGAAAACATTTATTACGTTTATGTGTATTATACATTTTGTATATACATAAATTCATATACTTTATGTTTAGGATTTAAACAATAAATACAAGTTTTATACATACGTATATATATATATATATAAAAATAATAATATATAATATTATATATATGTGTGTGTGTGTGCGCGCGCGCGCGCGCGTGTGTGTATTTTTAATATATTTACTATTTTTTTTAAAATTGATTTATGATAACCAAATATGAAATAAATACTCTTGAATGAAATCTATCCAAATATATTTCATATTCTTACTATTTTTTCTTCCTTCACAAATATTTTGCTATTAATATGTTTACACTGAATAACATAATATTAATATGTTATTTTTATACTGAATTTAAACAGTTATTTTTAAATTTATTTTATATATTCAACTTAACAAACACTTCAATACGTTAGGTATACACAACCATATCTACAAAGCAAGGTGCTCCGGATAACTACAACAGTCTTTCTATATTGTATTAATGTATATGTATATTCGTACTGGTATACGGAAAGAAAGAAAAAGAGCGAGAGAAAGTAAGAGAAGTGGAATCAACGTCTTTCTTTTCCGTATATTGATATAAACGTGTATGCGCATACGCGTAAGTATACAGAAAGAGAGAAAGAGAAAGAAAGAAAGAGAAGTGTATCGAGAATCACCCGATACCCAGATGTATGTCGGCGATACGATACACGACGGATCATCGATTTCTTTCTCCCACCTCTAATTTTATATATGTTATTCGCATGTATGTTAAATTCTCGCTCCATGTTTTCTTTCCTATATATATGCTTAGCGTCTCGTAATGATTTTCGTTTACGAGTGAGCCATTTTTTTTCTCTCCATGTAAAAGTATCAAAAAAGTGTCCGGCACAACTTGCCAAAAAAAGGTTTTCACTTCAAAAAAAGATAATGAAATTTTAAGACGAAAAAAATTTAATTATAACTGTTTTATTTAGTAAATAAAAATGAGCAACCCAGAAATCTTTAAAATTTTTTATACGTCATATCTGAAAAAAGTAGCTAAATTAAAAATTAAAAAAAAAGAACTAAAGAGTTCTACAACATTTCCTGCTTCGTCCTTGACAGATTTTTATTTAAAATTTGCCAAAGGATTTAACATTTTTTTTTTTTGAAATAAGGGCATCGATTTCTATGGTCATTTAGCCCTGAAAATTTTTAGCGTATGAGAAATACCATGTCTGAAAGGGATTCGAACTCGAGATCTCCGGATGAAAGGCCCCTACGTGGACGCCTCTAAGGACGTTACGAGGCGGAGTAGTAGCGATTTTTACTTCCTTGTACGAAGTACAGAAAGTATTGTGATCACGAAAAATTACGGTTTTCAGTGTTCAACGGAAATATCCATTTTGACCATCCCTGAATCCATTTTGATTAGTTTCGGCGTGACGTCTGCACGGACATACTTATCTCGCATAATTAAAAAATTAGCTGTAGGATGTTGAAATTTTGGATTTAGGACTGTTTTGCAACATCTAGTTGTGCATCTCACCTTGTAATTGCAATCAACTAAACAAAAAGTGTCCAAAAAAGCCCAAAATCCTCCCCAAAAATCTGGTTTTTGAGTTTTTTAAACTGCAATAAGCCTCATTTTACAGCTTTTCAGTGATATATCATGTGGTACTTACTTTCATTGGTTCGAGAGTTATAGCCAAATGAAATATTAATTAGTGAAATATTTGGATCTAACAAGGGGAAGGCACATCAGTGCGAATTAGACTTCACCTTATATAATTTTTTTTTAAATTTAGATATATATTAATTTATTAATAATTATTAACCTCTGAATGCAAAAAAAATTACGATAAATAATAATTCAATAAAAAAAAAAAAATAAATAAATAAAACATCAGAAGTTATAAATGAAATGAAATTTTATGTTTTTAAAATATGTATATGTAAAATTTACAGGCATAAAAGGGTTATGAAACGTTAAACATCAGATTTTTCTAAATCCATCAGATTTTTATTCCTACGAAATCGTATAAGATAATCGATTTAATATTTTGTTCGTAATCATAAGATAAAAAATATTAAATAAAAACCATTTTCTGTGAAAGAAACAACCAATATATAATGAAAAAAGGCACTGCTTGTATATTTAACGTAATACATATATTGATAAAACAAATAAATTGAGAATGGTCTCCCACAGCAACTCACCGTTGTCATTTTTTTTAATATCAATGAAAGCTCAATTTTCTGAGTTCGTAGACTTCATAGATTAATATTAAATTATTGTTGTGTGTCACGATATAATACCGAACAGAATTATGTAGATCTTTTTATATTAAAAGAAAAGAATAGCAATTCTAAAAAAATAAAAAACCTATTTAATATTATCGTCAGCAAGAAAATACTTTTTAAAATTGTTTGCCAGCATGGCTAAATGATTTTTAATGATTATAAAGAACAACATTCTCATTTTGTTATTCAGCTTTGTAAAGTTTAACACATTCATTCACATTTACAAACATTTCTAGGATTTTTGCTTTAAATTTCTGATCCACACTAAAATTTTCTACAAAGAGCATTAACTTTACCACTCGTATCCAACAAATGTGTATTTGTTCCTTGGAGTTGAAGGTTCAAAGTATTCAATATTTCGAATATGTCACGTGGTTCAATTCCATCATAAATAAATCATCTCGAAACTTCTCGACTTCCGGTCGGTTTTCTTCTTCTAGCAAAATTGCGATTTCATCTATTAATGCAAAATCAGGTTGCAAACATTTCTCACGTAACCATTTTGCCTTGTAATAAAATAGTAACGCTGAATGTACTGCATCCATGTCTTTACAAAATGCAGAAAAGATTTCTGATTTTAAGGATCTCATCTTTATATAATTTATTATGGTTACATCCGTCATTAGCCCAACATTCAGATGAAGACTCATTTCTTTGGAAGCTAGAGCTTCTCTGTGGATCATGCAATGTGTCCAGGAAACTGTGGAGATTTTTGTTTCACAAGTGCTTATATACTTTGGAATCTTCCAGACATTGAACGAGCACCATCGGTGCATATTCCAACGCAATTTTTCCATTTTCTATTTGCCTCGTTTATAAAATCATTTAATATAACAGATAATGCGAGTGTGCTTCTTTTGAGTTTTATTAGTTTGCAACAAAGTTCTTCTATTGCTGACGTACCATCAGAAAATCGAACATAGGCACTAAAATTACAATCTTCTTTGTTATCTGTTGTCTCTTCCAAGGTGAATTGAAAACAATTTGTCACGCAATTTCCCGAAAAAAAAAAGGTACTGTACATCTTCAGCTATATCACCAATTTGACGGGCAACAGTATGATTTGATAGAGATATGGACTGCAATTGTTTGGCAAAATTTATCCATAGTTTCTAAAATCTCAATTGCAACTGGCAAAATAAGCCAATGATGTGAGACTTTTACATCTGGCAATTTTATATGAAACTTTATAAGAGGCAAGCAAACATTTATTACATACAAAGGTTTTTGTAAAATTATGTTGGTTTTTCATATAATTTTAATTCAAAGAATTATCGGGGTTTGTTAACGTACTCGCTATGAAGCGTTTCCTAATGTCGTTTAAGTTCATTAGGTTTCATGCTATTTGCTTCCAAAATTTTTGAGCAGATGACACTCAGGTGTCTTTCGTCTTCGTTTACTTCAGTACTGATAAATTCGAAATGGAGGTATTTTTAAGAATATTTTCTTGATTTTATTTTCGGAACTACGCTCGTCTGAGCACTTGTTAATGCCTCACTATCGTCTAATGCTCGCTTACACCCACTTAAATTTTATCTACGACTCTGTATAAAATCTACTGTTGTAGATTAGATAAACTACTTGCTATAGATTAGATATATAATAACGGACAATTTAATTATAACATTCACATTCACTATAGATTCAACAGTGGTAGAAGGATCGATTCGAATGAGAGGGCTGGGACTGAACAAGGTGCAACATTTATACACGTCTGTGTAGCAGACGTTTCAGAGTGTTTGAGACAAGTCGGAAATTATCGCAAAAGACGTAAAAACGCCAGTTTTCTTCTTGATATTTTCAGATTGGATAAAATTTGGCATGATTTTTGCATGTTATGGAGTATTGGCGTCATTTAATATAAAGTCTTGAATTTTATGGCCAAAGGAACTGAAAGATGTAATCGTTATGGGTTAATCGTTGTCTTAAAATTTTACTAGATGCGTGCCAGTAGATACAAAAAGTTGTTAATTCTGAACTCAAAGTCACATTCTTGCATTAATTAGATTAATTAATGTAATGTAATCAAATTAATTAATCAAGAATCAGATTATGAATTTTATTATGTTAATTTATGATTTTGGTTATATATTCAGCCAATTTTATTCACTAATGGGATATGATAAGCCTTATTTTGTAACTTTTAGTTATAGTTTTACATTTATAGTTTTGCTTAATAGAGATATTTTCTGACTGAATTAACAAATTTTTATGATATTTTATACAATTGACTCCCTAAATATGGGTAATTTATTCATTTATTTCTATTATAATTGGTCAAGGGATTAAGGATTTACTTTCACTTTACGTATATTATTTCAGAATTTTACACAAAGAGTAGATTTCTTAGGAGGCTTAATGTAAATATAAATTTGTTTGAAATTTTATATTTTTCGCAATCAAATTTGTTATTATATATTAAAGGAGAGCATAATTCGTTAAATTTTATTTTTGATAAATCAATACAGTTTTTTCTGACCAAGTGCTTATGTAATTAGGTTCAATCATGGGTTTAATGAACAAAACAGAGTCTAAGGGAGCAGAGCCTTTTGGCTACACGGGAAGGGCAAGTGAAGAGAGTCATGACGGAAGATGAGTAAGATATAGAATATATGTAGCAAGTTGATCGAAGAGTATGACAAATAGGTATTATATATTAATTTGACAAAATTAAATATATTATGGTTTGGATAAAGATATAGCTGCTTCAATCCGGCCGTTAGGACTAATAAATATGAAAAGTTGTAGAATTATTTGTAGATAGACTTTGTATGGATGCACAGAGGACCAATATGTATACCTTAACGTAGTAGAAGGATTAGCTCGTAGCGTTTTGAATAAATGAAGACCAGATCATGATAAGAACGATTATTTATTGTTGTCAACTGTAGTATATAAGTTGATGAAGTTAAAGGTATAATAGTATAGTATAATTTTGAATAGTGTAATTTTCTTGAATATATTGTAATTTACACTTATGAATAAGAAACTTGCGTATTAACGTGAAAGGCTTATGAGTAATTATACTTAGGAGCGATAGGTTGTATTTTGCAACTAACGTGTTTGGAATACTACTGACTACTCGCCCTCTCTACTGCAACTGACTACGAAGACTCGTAATCAATAGCAAGAACGAACCGATCATATCGTTATCTAACCTTTAACGTTATTAACGCATAGATTAGACATAACATGGTTGGAGAAGAGGAAGTGGCATCGAAACAAATAAGGATCAATAATTAGTAAAAGATTACAAATATCTTGGTATTGTTTTAACAATGGGTGGTTTGAATGAACCTATATCTTAAGTAGAATAAAATAGGGAAGAACTCTACGAATATTGGCTTTGGTATGGATATTCTGTGATATCTAGAAAGGTGACGATTTGATTGTCTGGTAGATTCGTTGAGAGTATTGTCATATATGATTCAGAAGTCTGAACTTTTTCGTCTAAAATTAGTCCAAGAACCATGTCTATGGGGATAGGATTTTTTGAGTATAGTAAGTGTACAAAATGAAGATATTTTAAATATAAATGCTATCACTAAGTCATTATTAGATTTTTTAAGAACCATAGGTATTCTGGTATGGCCATTTGTACAGAATATCCGATGAAAAAAATTCCTATTCCTAATCTTGGATATACGAATAAATCTCAGCTTGGCATAGAAAGCATGGAAGACCAAAGAAATCGGTGGATATTATTAATTTATTCATAGAAATGATGATCATTATCATGATTATCATTATTATTATGGTTATTCATATGATGAGGATCTCTCCATTTTTTTTTTTTTTTTTATAAATACAAATGGTGGTTTGGGAGGCGGTATATGGTTGACGCTGTACTCTAACAACAACAAAGATAATAGAAATAATAATACTAATAATAATAGTAATGATTTTTTTCTACTTTTTGGCTGTGGCCATAAGTCCCGGAGCGAAAGCGTTGGGAGAAGTTTCTCCGAACAATATTGTACAGTCAATGTTGACAGATAAGGAGGCTGGTGATTTGGCAATTTGCTTATACGGAACGGGTCTAAGACTTAAAAAGAAGGGTTGCATATGGGATCACTATCGAGCTAAGAAGATGGTATGAACAGGAGAGTTACTCTAACTCAACATAAAGCATGTCTCGTATAATCAGGATTCATTGGAACAATTCAGTTTATTTCAGAGACAAAATTTCTTACAATCCTACGCGTTCTTTTAAACGCGTCAAAAATAAAAGAGAAATATAATTAGAGATCATGACGAAAGTACAGAATCGAAAACTTGTAAAAATGTACGACTCGATCAAAATGTGAATATCGCTTTTCTGTTTAGTATTTTAGATATTAATGTATTTTTTCGTTAATTAATGTTAATCTAATTTATCATTCTCCTCATGAAGTTAATTTAACATTATATAATTTTGTTAATAAACATTTAAAAAAAAAAGATATCCATCACATTAAACAGTTCAACTTTTACAACTAACTGTAGTTTGTACATTCTACGTAATACGTAAAACTACAGAATAACAATCAATGTAAGTACAGGCGCCTAAGGATTATATATTCTGACACAAGCAAAAACCTAATACATTTTTGAGTTTCTACCGATTTCTGTAATTTTTAGTTTGCTCAACTCCGTTTTTATACTCAACTTGTAAACGAGGCAATGGTAATAAAAAAAAATCACATGACCATGAATGAAGTAAATCTCTTTCAGCACAATTCTTTCAAATAATAATAATAAAATCGTTTTCTATAAACTAATCTTTTATAGCAAATGAGATGAAAATTTTTACGGCTTACATTACATTCTTTACTTTAAAAATGAACAACTCAAGTGTGTATTCATTCAAATTTATAAGATATAAAAATACTATTAAACAATAGTAATAGATAAGGCAATAAATAGAACGTATATTTTGATTCAAATAATAAAATAATTCTCCAATTTCTTTTTATGTGCATGTCAAAAATCTGGATGTAAAATTAGATTAAAATAATAACTATCTCGTACTATTCTGATAAACAAAAATTTTGGTAAAACCGATTTTATATTTTTTCTACTTTAATGAGTATATTTACTAGTGAGTATACTATAATGAGTATATTTTTACTAGTATTAATGATCATAAATGACACTTCACTTTTAAGATTCATCAACTGAACCATTAACTTAACGTTTATAGAACTTTGTTTCTATCAATAAACGAGTTGGCAAGTTTTGCGAGACATAACATAGCAATTTTTTCAACGTGTGAAATTTTTTTTTTTTGGTAGTAAATAACTATTCATTATCAACCAGTTTGTTATGAGGATTTATATGATTTACGTTCTTCAACGGTGTTCATAAAAAACTGTAACATTAAATTCTTTTTAACTCAGATGAATTACGTTTTAGATTAATTCATGCCATAAAAAATAGTTATTAAAAGTACTTATGTTGTTAATTATCTTGCTACTTTATATCTATTAGTTAAAATAAACATAATGAAAATGGTTTATCCGTTCGTCCAAGGTTAAGTTCCCCGATAAGAAGTTCTGGATTTCGTAATGTATAAAAAATGACAAGTTCTGACCAGGATTCGAATTCAGAATCTTTCATTATGAAAGTAATGTGTTCACAGAGAAAAGAATTCACTTAACTACTTTGATTAGATCGATGAACGATTACAATATTTTTTTTCTTTTCTTTAATTTATCAGGAATTTTTTATTTTATTATTTTCCAAAATATGCGATACAATCTGTTCAACTAGTGAATATTAATCAACCTTCCGCTATGGGTGAATGAGACATGTATATACTGGAGATTCGGAAGAAGAGAGAAGGCGAATAAATCTAGGACCAAATGACATGAAGAAGCTCACGAGGATCTGTCAGAATAGAGAAATTACATAAAAAACACAGGCGTTTCAACAAAACGCTTGTGTGTTCTGTCTTTTTATATGGGTGTGAAACTTGGACCCTCAAGGCCAGAGATAAGCAACGTATCGATGCTTTTAGATATGGTGTTGACGCAGAATGTTACGGCTACCGTGGATTGAAAAACGAACTAATGCGTCAGTTGTCGAAGAACTTAACATCTCAAAACGTCTTTATTCTTGTGTTAATCAGAAAATCCTTCAGTTCTTTGGACATATTATGAGAAGAGACTGGATTTATTTGGCCGAGTTGACCGTTTTTTTAGGGTTTAAAACTGTTAACACCTGCTGATGAATCAAAGTCGTAGTAAAAACTTTCCTATAGGTTTTGGACGCAGTGTATTCTTGTTTGGAAAAAAGCGGCAGGGTTTCGTTTTAAACGAGACCTAAATCCCATGAAAAGCTGTTCAAACACAATAAAAGACGATCTGTAGTAAGAGTTGAATTATAGTTTTACTATTGTTAGTAGTTTAAGAGAAGCAGTTCGAAATAACACATTCAGTTCTATTTGTCTAAGTCGAATCTATTTCACATTACATTCACCTCATTTACATAATCTCGATTTCAGGAACCAAAAACTAGTGTTATAAAGTAAAAGACTAGTGTTATAAATTTAATTGGAGATCTAGCGTAAGAGAAGAGATTGAACATTTCTTTATACACTCTACCTTTATACACAATTATATTTCCCTAATTATAATTCATAAATTTTAATAAAACATTAGCGTTCGAGAAATATGCAGAGTTTCCAGCTCACAAACTGTTATAGGGCGACACGGTCCAGAAGAAGAATAAATGGGTGTTAGTGAAAATAAGCATAGGAATCTATTGAGCTTTCTTTTATATTGATATACTGTTAGTCTTTCTTGTTAGATTAGATTAGGCTGAATTTCTTATTGGTTTAGATGAATGATAATCTATCGAGGACGAGTGAATCGTATTTACATGTTCTCCTGCAAGCCTGTCGATAGCGATAACCTTGGCGTATTACCATGGTAACGACCTTCGTATCTACGAATAATAACCAGCATATTCCCCTCCACTATGTTTAGTCACAAAATTAGTTTTAGATTAGGGAGAATATAAGGACCCGCCAATGACTTGTGCTTATAAATAATGTAAGAGAGGGAAAGTAATGTACCGCCTTCTCTTAATGTCTTTCATCGGTCTGGCTCATATCTATCATTGTGTCCCTGTTCCTCCACCCAACAGAAATCTCTGGCTTTAATGGTTTCCAGCCTGCATGAAGTACGTCATTACGACATATTCGAGAGGGTCTCAACTTCCGTGCGCGCAAGTATGCTTTGTAACAATTGTGACAAGTAAGAATTGGTTGAACTCGTACCCCAATTCCCTGTGCTTGCGGTCTAACAGTGTCTGGAGGGTTCCGGACAGTGTTAGTCATGTGCTGTACGTCTATCCCCGGTATGAGTTTGCGCGTGGCAGAGTGGTTAGGGAACTTGAGAGGTTGTACTCGGGCCTTGATTTAAGGGCCAATTGGAAGACCCGGGCTGAATGGCAGGTTGTTGCGGACCATTGCGTCTTCCAGGGTTGCGGAAGGAGTGTAGAAGATAGTGTAGTCTGGGTGGCTAGGATTCCGGCTTGTCCATTTATGTGGCTGGACGTAGACGATTTTGGCGACGAGCCACAGTTAATTTTTTAATTCTGAGTTTTCATTGTGGCATAGCTTTGGCAGGGCAGTGACTGCCTTTTAGGTTTGCGCTGCTTTGCCGGAGCGTCGGTAGGAATATCAGGCTTGGCATCGTCGGGTTCGGTTCGTTTGTGCGGGTGGCCTTGGTGGTGTTGGGACTGATGTGGGCTAAGATATGGCGAGAAGAGAATGTCACGTGAACGTGGTTCTTTGGGAGGTATTAGCCTCCGTTCTGACCCTTTGTGAATGTATGTTGCATGTGTAATGTTGTTATAGGTGAAGATTTCGATGCTGCGAGCAACGTTTTGAGTGGGAATTTGTTCTCCAATCAATCTGATTGTTGCGTATATGGCATTCAAAGTCACATGGGTAGTAGATTGATTTAGATCAGGCGGAGGTTTCGTTCTTCCGCGCTGCGGTTGTATAGTTTTAGAGCTACGTGTAGGTCGACCTAAGCCTACGGCGAGGGCGATTGCTGCTGAGGTATCTTACTCTGATGCTAAATGTTGACCGCGGCATTTGCATCGGGGGCATCCCGACCGAGGCATGGCTGATGACTGAAATATTTAATTAGTACGAAGGTCAATAAGACGACTCCAGGTAAAGCCCCTCAGGGCAAGGAACGGGAGGAGTGGTGTAATCAATTGCATTAATTACCTTATTCTCTTGTTAACACATTGCGTTAAGTTGGATTCATTGGTTTTTTGTTGTTGTTTGTTTCTTAATGTTATTGCCTTTTGCCTGTTCGTTGGGTGTGTGACTTAGTGGTTTGTAATGCTACGTCCTCCCTATTTCGCAACTAGGGCAGGTCGTTGTGAGATTCTCTTTACTTTTCCCATGACCCGAACGTCGCTGTTTCCCACGCTTGCCTTTATTGCGCGTGTTGGTGCGAGCATTCCTTTTTTTTCTTTCTATCTTCTTGTCTTCTGTCCGGCCTTTACCATCGTAGCGAACAGGAAACGTTCTCCGGCTCTTTGTTTTACAAGTTTTTTGTCCTTCGCACATTTTACATTTTAATAATTTTAATTGTTAATAATTTTCTTCAATCTGTAATTAGATTCCATGATGTTCGGAACCAGCCCGGCTCTGCTGCTAGTGACTTTTTATTATTTTCTTTGTGCAACTATATTGGTCGTTGTACCGTTATCAGTTTTATTTTTTTGAAACATTCGTCTTCAATATCATTCGCGGCGTTACGCGCAACTTTATTCAGCAGCTTTATTTTATTTCTTTGTTCTTTCGTCGATCCACGTTTTATTTCTTTATATTGCTATTGTTGTGCGATCAGTCCTTACTTATTTAATTTCAAACTATTCGATTTTAATTGTTGCTGTTCTTCTTCTCTTTTTGTTTGGTCGCCGTAGTCCTGGATATCTGGATGCGTCTCTCTTATATATATTCACGCTCTACGCCTCGTCCTCGAATATCATTGATCTTTCTTATTATGTGGAAATATTGTAAAGTCAGTTTTTGTTTAAGATTTTTATTGTCTAATGAAAATAACTGAAAATTATATTAACATTATTGTTACATATTTAGTAATTGTAAATGTATATCTTATGTTGTTACTATAAAAGGATTCAATAGATTCCACGTAATTGCTGATGTAAAGTGTAATATTTGTATTACTATTTGTGGTAAAGTACCGCTTCTATCATTGTTGTTCATTACAGATTAAACAATTTTTCTTTTGAATATATTTTAAATTTATGATTAATTATCATTAATAATAATTATTATTTATATGATTAATTCTATCAAAGAATAGAAAATCTTAACTAAAGTGTTTTAGACAAAGTGCCATTCTGAAACTGATTTTAATTTCTAGACATTCCATATGATAATGTATTCAGTAATACTATAACATTTGTTTATATCTTTATGTTTACATATTTATATTGTATATCAAATATCTCTTTATGTGCCATTAAGTTGCGTTACTATTCTCTTTTTTTTTAAATTCTGGCCATTTAATTTTGTCTTATTTGAAGATTTGTTTCCTAATTAAATTATCTTTGATTATATGACTGTACAGTTACAGCATTTTCAGAAATGGTGTAAACGGCTTATTTTTATGTTCATCTATTATTTTATAGTGTTATTATTATTATTATTCTTTTATGGTGTTGTGTATCAACCAATTTATAGATTATTTTATAATCAAAACATAACAATAATTATCCATTTTACTAAACGATATATAGTGAACATTTTAATGTTATTCATTACTAATATAATTGATTTGTATTTTAAATGTATAATTAATTGTTGTCATATTATCATTATTATAACAGTCTTTTTGTACCAGAGCTTTTTATTGTTATTATTCTCGCACGGCTATTAGTTGGCTATTGCGCTAACACTCTCGTTCTTTGAATTATTCAAGAGTTTTAAAATCATAATAATTACCTAATGTTTTGTACCCATTATTAATTTTTTTCAAATTGAAATATCTATTATAAACTGGTATAAAATAATTTTTATTTGTAATTTCAGAGGTAGGAATGATAACATAATTCAGTTTTCCTACTTTCATTCATGCCATTCAAAGTATCTCCTAAATCTTTTTTACTTTCTGCTAGAATTACTATATCGTCAGCAAATCGTAGCATCTTTATCTTTTCACTTTGCGTCGTTACTCCGGTGCTAAATTGTTCTTTAGTAGTAGAGATATAGTACAGATTATTAATGTTAAAATAAGGCTATTTGAATTGCACTCTGACATTAACCTTTCCAATAGAAGCGATGAATAAATATAAAAAGATGTAGCTTCTCTTTCAATTCCGAATAAAATATTAAAAAATATTAAAAATAATATTATCTTACATGAAAAGTAAAAAAAGAAAAAGAAACCCTGTGTGTTCTTTGAGAGGATATTATCGATATAAAGTGAGTGTACGTAGGAGATAAAATATAGATACTGTATTATAAATTTAATATAAAAGTTTTAAAAGAACTTTGACTTTGACCTTCACAAAGAGCACTACAACTGAAATGAAAAAAAAAAAAAATAAGAACGTTACGTACTTAATACTCTGTACAGGTTTTATCACTGGCAAAGTAAAAACTAATTAGGTGAATGAAATGAATTAATGGAAAATAATTAAAAGCAATTGGAGTTGAGCGTATTAAAAAATAATATTATAATTAAATAATAATTATAAGAAAAAGAAAAATTTTGTGATGCTAAAAGAAAAAAATTCAAAAAAATTCTTACATTTATAGAAATTAATGAATACTTTGAATCCAACGATGTTACTGTCAATCTATTATTTCTTGCAGAAAAAATTCGTAAAACTCATTTCATTGTAAGAGGACATTTGACGTTTGAAAATTTTTTTCCTAGGAATCCCTTTTCATTAATTATATGATTTTAATATTTTTATTTAAATTTGATTTAATTAGACAAGTATCCCATATTATTTATTTTTCAATAAATTAATAGAAATTATTAATATATTTTTCTCATAGTAAACGAACTGATCACCCATGTGAAATGTAGAATTTTTTCTGATTTTGTCATTCAGAAAGCCCCAAGTTTGATTCCAAACAGGCTTCTTTTTATGTACTAAAATATATACACACTATAAGCGTTGTACCTTACGCGATAAACTGTTCACAAACAAAAAATATATATATATATTCTCGTATTGTATTTATTTGTAGTAAACATAAAAGAATACGTGTGGGGTAAACTTGACGTTTCAGCCTCGAGACCTTCGCTTTTATCATGTTATATCACATATCAATCAAATAATTATCGAAACCCTTTGTCTAGGAGTCACAAGATGCTCAGGCTTTTTTACCGATTTTTCGAAGTACAGTATTACTTTCGGTCGCACGGTGGGAATGAGGGATGAAATTTAATTTTTTTTATTTTCAGGTATGAGGAGTAAATCTCATCAACTTATAATTTCCTTATATATACATAATTATTCAAAAAATATTATATAAAATAAAAAATGGAAAGTCTACCTTTTTTCGCAGAAATGCGAAAGAAGTTTTTCCCTTTTTTAACGTCATTTACGAGTCTCAAGATAAAAATTAAACTACTGTGATTCCTTTAAATGTAGAAAATTTCGTCTGGAGGCAAACCGTTAAAATGGTATTTTAGAATCATTAACCTGATAGAAGAATCGACCACTTCAATTATACGTTAGGGGATATAAAAATAAAAATCATCCATTCTTGGGGTAGGTGATAACTTGTCTAACGGTGAGTGTAATTTTACTTAATTTCGTGGGACGTAAAATATTTTTAATATTGTCCGTAACGGACAATATTAATATTTTATATGGATTGATAAAATCCATATAACAATATATACAGTATACAGTTATATGAATTTTATCAATCCATATAACGGGTTACAGGAACTAAAATTGCTGATTTTTTTTTTTATATATAAAATTAATTATTTTGTAACATTTAAGCATGGAATAAATGTTTTTTTTTTTACTATTTTTTTAAATTTTGTGTTTGTCTACATAAGTAACAGTTTCATTTTAAGTTACTTATAACTCCACTCCAACTGACTTCCAGATTATTATTTGTCTATGAAAATAATTTTTGGGTTATGACGCATTTATGACTCGAAAAATTTGTATATATTTTTAGTTACAAAATTAATATTTAGTTTTATCACTTTTATATTGCAGTAAAATAATAAGAATGAATATGAGATTTGAATCATCACAGTACCAGTGCTAACGCTGAACATTTGCACAGTTAATAACTAAGCTCGTTAGAGTATTAAAATTGGTGAAAAAAATAAATACTACTACATGAAAAAATGATGATATCCTGTAATTTTTATTTTTTTTAAGAAATTGAACTTAGTATGTGGATTCAAATTTCTTCATAAAGGTTGAAATGAACTTGTAAACACCATTATTTTAATTCAGTTAATGATCTATCCCGGATCTTCAAAGATAACTGGACCTCAAATACGGAGAACTGGGGTATGAGCTGATCCAGTTTCTAACAGGTGAGAGGTGTTTCAAAGCAAACCTGTGCACACAGATGTTGAGACCCTTGAGAAGTGCGACTATCGTAATCGTATGCGTATGCGATCGGTTCCTTTAACATACGGAGGTATGACGGAAAGAATTCGGCATACTTTTTCCAGATAAAATTACGGGTATCTATGCTACTGGCCGAAAGGATATGGCACGCAGTATCCACAATGATGATTAAGACCATCCATACGAAGACGGTGTTAGAGGTTGAGAGGTGAATAATTCTCCCGATTCTCCCTTGGTGGTGTATTCAAATTAAAGCAGATCCAGCCTAAAGATGGAGTAACCGAAAAAACTGTTGGACTGACAAACTATAGATATGGTGTATTTGATTTGTGTATTTATAGTTTTGTATTATTATTTTCTTATAACATATTACTAATTGTATGCGTAATAATAATTTCACGATATCACCATTTTCAGTTGAATGATTGAATTATTTCCAATTTAACATTTAAAAAAAAAAAAAATATATATTATACATAAATCTATATGAAATATAATACCACAAAGAAGTATTATATGCGCAGGTATGAGTTACTTGCATTTAATTACATGTAAATGTATCTATCATCTTCCTTTTGGGTTGTTCTAGTGGTAAACTCGTCATTGAAAATCAGCTGAATTTGAAGTCGAGAGTTCTAAGGTTCAAATCATAGTAAAAGCAATTACTTTTGTACGGATTTGAATATTATATCATGGACACCCGTGTTCTTGGTGGTTGGATTAACCACACATCCCTGCAGTCCCCTGCACACATCCCTGTGCAGGAGTTCACCTCATTTACATTTATACATATAAATCATTCATTCAAATCTTCATTCATTCTCTGAAGTAATACCTTACGGAGTTCCAGAGGCTAAACAGAAAAAAAAAATGGCATCATTTATATTAATAAAAGACAATCTTCATTTTTTGTGTGCCCTAATAACTCAAAAACTATTGAATTGATTTCCCTGAAAATTTCAGTATTTATTATTATTAGTCTCGGGAGTGTTTACATGTTTGAATAATAAACAGTCAAAAACGAAAAAAAATATTGGTCTCTCATATTAACTGTCTGAGAAAGTCGATATTGCCATAGACAACGATTGATACTGGCAATGACAATCAATATGGACGATTTCTGATGATGTAAACAACGACAATAAAGTTAGTAAAAGAAATTTTAGGTTATTTACTTATACGTTTTCTTTAAATGATTAAAAAGAAAGAAAGATTAATATATAACAATAAACTTTTAATGTATAGTTGTTTAATCAGTAAAACTTTAAATTCCTTGAATAGATCCTTACTTAAGTAAAGTCTAGGTCTGCCTAGTACTGCCTTTATCAATTTTTTTTGAATTACATAAATTTTATTCAAATGTTTATTTACGACACCTCCCCAGATATGCATTCCGTAGTGAAGAGCAAATTCGCGTAATCAAAACAAATAAATCCGGATATATTGAAATTCCTTAATTTCTATTTGTATTATAAGATATTAAAATTAAATATAATAGTCTTCGGTATAAATTATCAATATATAAATGGCACTTTAAGTGTCGGCTTTCCACAAGCGGGGAGTCGCTGCGCTCTAAAGATGCCAAGAGGACCCCAAAGGGGGGCTCCGCTGCAGGAGCCCAAACGGGAAGGATAGCAGACAGGGGTAATCTACTACCACGACACTCAGGGCCGACTGATGTTATGCCGAGAGGCGATTCCAGCCGCCCCTGTGATGGGAAGGGGGGAGGTATTTTAGTGGGTGAGAGCCCCACACTGTCATCTGTGCGGGCAAATGTCGGCTGGTAGAGATTTTTCCTTCTCCTACGCAAAAAAAAGCCACTGTAATTGTGGATCTAGTTCGACAACTAGATTTAACTTAACTCTTTCTAATTTTGAGCAATCACTCAAAACACTAATCAAAATCGGGAACTTGAAGGTTCAATGCAGTTGGACAAATAAATTTTTATAGAATTTATATTAGTGTTAATATCTGCAGGGAAAATATATACATTTTTAACATTGAGGTTTAAACTAAACTAAACCGCGTTTTTAAACTTTTTAAACACTCGTTTACTTAATGCTTTGACTTCCTCCCACAACGAATCAGTACAGATTAGTGTTGTATTATCTGCATATGATTATAATTTAAACGTTATTTATGAGTGAATTGGGAAGATCGTTAATATGTATTATATATATGAGGTAGGTTACAGAACGGTCCCTTGTGGCAATCCGTATCCAAATCGCGTAACTTTACTTGTTCAGTGGTAAGAAGAATGTAATACTTGTTCTACTTTCAATGTAAGAAGAAATAATCATTTCGTACTTAAATTCCTTTTACGAGAATGTATTTTTGTTTTGTATATAATATTTTTCTTCCATCCCCAGTCGCAAAAATCTAAAGGTGTTGTTAGATCAGGCAATCTTGGTGGCCAGGAAAGTGATTATCATCATTTAATAATAATGAGGGAAATGATGATTTAAGTGAGTGCAAATGACACAAGAGAAGTGATGGCAGTATATTTTGCGTCTTGGCGCTAGAGGAACATTTTTAAAACAGCTGCAGCAATTCCTTTTGAACAAAACAAAAGTAGACCTCAGAATTTAAGCGGCCATGTAATATGAATGGTCCAGACAGCTGATTGTGAAGTAGGCCGTACCATACATTGACACTAAATTGGTATTGCAGTATTAAGTACCTTTTCAGGCGAAAAAAAAAACTTTAGTTCTATTAAACACGTGCTTTGTGCGGGAAGGCGACTTCCGCCCGCCATTAACATTCCAGGCAAAATTGGCCGCTGCCTTTTTTGTCCAGCCACACTACCGAGTGCACCTACCTCTTTGCACTCGGCTTGATAGTAGCGGCAATTTTTAAATTACCGCGTGCGGACACGGAAAGAGAAGAAAAGGGAAATATATATATATAATATATATATAATATATATAATATATAATATATTATATATAATATATTATATATAATATATAATATAATATATATATATAAAACTATATATATTATTTTAATTTGTTTTTAATTTTATACATGTGATTTTATGTTATATATGTAATTTTTTGAAAATATATATTTATATATATATATATATATATACAATTTTACTGAGCAGCTGCGGAGGATGACAAGGAAGAGGCCCCGACGTGGGAGCACTCGGAGCTGTGACTCCGAAAACGCGGCCCCTGGAAATGAGATGCAGGTACAACCACGGAGGACGCGTCAGGATCTCGACGACCTCCGTGATGAAGTCACCAGACTGTTGGGTTGATAGCAGACACCAAGACCAAGCGTGAGATCAAGGAGTCCGCAGGGATTATAGATAAGAAGGTGGATGCCATCATCAACTTTGTGGAGAGTCTGGCACCGACTGAAACGTTGAATGCGGGGTCGCAGACGGATGTCGCCTTGTCTCCACGGGAGCAAAAAGATACGTCGGTGGTTGAGGCGGCGAATG
>JAAAKQ030517888.1:0-18524 GCA_010016005.3 Zanna intricata | reverse complement strand
ATAATTATTAATAAATCAATTTATTTAAATTAGAAAAAGATAAAAAAAGGAAATGAAGTCTGATTCGTGCCGATGTGCCTTCCCCTTGTAAGATCCAAACATTTCATTAATTAGAATTGTATTTGATTGTAACTCTGGATCCAATGAAAATAAGTACCACTTATGTAGATATCGTTGAAAAGCTCTCAATGAAGATCTATAAGTGCAGTTAAGAAAAAGTTCAAAATCCAATTTTTTTTTTTTTTTTTTTTTTATTTGGACACTTTTGGTTCAGTCGATTACAATCGAAAGGAAAGATGCAAAAAGAGGTGTTACAACAGTCCTATATACAAAATTTCAATCTCCTACGACCAATTTCAAAATCCTATGGCCAATCGTTTTTTTAGTTTTATGACATACATACGTACGTAAAGAAGTCACGCCGAAACTAATCAAAATCAATTCAGAAATGTTCAAACGGATATTTCCGTTGAAATCTGAAAACCGAAATTTTTCGCGTTTACAATATTTTCTTGTACTTAATACAGGGAAGTAAAAACGAGAAAAAAAATATGATTTTTTTTTTACCTTTCATTGACGTTTCGGTTAAAGAGGTTTTTCCGTATTATGTAAAAAAAACCCATGTATTGACTGCCAGGTTCTAATCACAGACCAGTTTATTTTTTATTTTTTGTATTTATATAAAAAAAAAGTTTTTTTTTGTATTTATATTGCTGTAATCCAAATAATTAGAATAAAAACGGATTACTGAAGTCGTACATCTTAACATTCATTTATATATTGAATTAGAATTAATAAATATTAATTTATTATAAATTAACTAAAATTAAGCAATATTTATTAATATGTTAATAAATTTATATTTCTTAAAATAAGCAAAATTTTATTAAGTTATTTTGTCATTTTTGGCTGCTAATTATTCATTTGTTATATACAAAGTTAATAAAGAAATCCATTATGGGTATTAAAAAGGGAATAATTTATTTATTAAAATTAGACAGGAAATGTTTTGTTTAAAATGAATTTTAATTGCTGAAAATTCTTTATGAAACTTAAACTTTTTGAGCTTCTATAATTCCTGTTAATTTATAACTTTAGAGATTTTCTTTTCAAGTTCTAAACGTATTAGGAAAGCTTATTTATACAATCATAACTTTTTGTTGCATATTTTAATTTTTATTCTTTGCTTTAAAAGATTTTACATAATTAAGAGTTTTAAAATTACGTTATTATAGAAGTATACTTCTTATATAGGATTCTTTTTTTTTTGTAGATAGCGAATGTTGTTAAAAATTGCCAGATAATTTTTCGTTCACGATTGTAATAGTTTGTAAGTAAGGGAAATTATTTTGCATTTGTAAAATAGAATATTTTTTTAGAATTTTTTATTTTTTGATGATTTGAAGTCCCCAAGTTCAAAAATATTAAAAATGAAATATTATAGGTATAAATGTTGTCATTTAATTTGCGTTTAAATGTTAGAAACTGTTTGATGTAAAAACATGAAATCTAGCGTGATAATGTAAAATGTAAGTATTAGGTTTACAGTTAACATATTAAGTATTTGAAAATATTAGATGAGATCAAGGGTGATTTAGAGAACATATTTCAAACATGAGTTGAAATTGCTTAAATTTTTTTCATATTTATTTATATTATAATTGTTTTCTATTAATGACTTTTTCGATGGCTTCACTAAAGTTAAAAGACTTGAATTTACTTCACTAAATGAAGCGTTTCGTTACTCCAAATCAATTGGAGTAAACAAAATACTACTATTTAAAATGCTACTAGTATTTAATACCAAGTACTAAATAATATTAATACTAATATTTTCTAAACGACTGCCCAAAATGGAGTTTGTATTTAGGATGTATGCATATATGTATGTGTGTGTGCATGTATGCTTGTTTCACTTTGGCAGCTCAACGTCTGAACCAGTTTTGATGTATGATCCCGTTGCAATGATTATCGTTATCGGGTGTGTTATATGTTTTATATATATATATATAAAATTAAAAATTTATAATTTAAAAAAATTTTCAAAAGAATAAGTCGTTTTTGAATACTCGCATCTCAACGCTTCATTTTGAACGATTCGGAAAACTCGTATCTCATACGTGAGAAGTTCATAGTCGACCTACGGAAAAAAAACTTTAGTGTTTCTAGATGACTGCCAAAAAAAAAGTGTAACGTATTTAGGGTGTATTTATGTTTGTTCCACCGTAGCAGCACAAAAGCTGAACCGATTCTTACTCACACGCTCTTTAATTATCCTGTTTTGGAATTATCCTTATATTAAAAAACAATTTTTTTTGGTAGTCGTGTTTTTTTTATTTATCTCTTGTATTCAAATTTAAAAAGATATAAAATTTTATTCGTAACTACAATAAATTATTTCTTTAAATTTTCTTCTGTAATTTTTCTGGTTGAATTTGGTTTTAAATAAATATGTCATTCTATTCACGACAAAATACTTATGATTTTACAAATAATTATAATGTATCATACAATTAATATTTACATCGATATTATCGATTTAAAAATTAATTTGGCCATGATTCTGAATTTTCAGTCTATATTTATTTATTACCTGAATATTAAAAAAAAAATAAATAAGTAAAAGAATTATGACAATTCAGATTTATAAAATAAATTTCATTAAAATGCTTCTATCTGTTCTTGAGATACAAATTTCTAAGATGAGAAAAATCGAAAAACAGATTGATATTTAATTTTTTTTGACATTTATTTATGAAAATATTTTTTTTTTTTACTTTTTCTTGAACATTCTGCATTGTTCGCTGTTTAGTTAGTAATTTTGTTTTTAACTGGAATTAACATTTATTTTATGAAGTAGCGTTTCTTATTATCTCAGTTTGGTGTAATCTCAACTAGGGAACAATAACAACATTGGGCCTCGTTGGCACAATGAGATGAGAATGATTTGTATGACATGTAAATGAGCTGTAGTGTTGTAAAGACTCAGATCGACCATTCGTGATATGTGTAGTTAGTTGAACTCCGACCACCAAAGTATCCATTGCCTACTATTCAGATCAAAAGCAACTGCCTTTTTGTAGGATTCGAACCTCAGAACCTTCGACTTCAAAAATCAGCCGTTAAAGAAGTGATTTGTGACGAGTTTACCACTAAACCAGCCCAATATATATATTTACATACTTGTCTGCCCGTCTAGCCAGAACCTGGACTCTCGGAGTTCAGATTAGCCCAGGCGAATTCCGGACCCAACTCAGGGGATTTTCAGGGCCACCTCGAGCCGAGAGGCCTACCTCATGGTCGTAGAGCTCGCTCTGCTCGCCATTTCCAATTTTCAAAGGGAATCGGAACCCTGTACACCCGCAGAGCTAGCTTCGGTAGCCACTCCCATCTACCCAGAGGATTCCACCCCCTGGAGTCCCCACTGTACGTTATTCTCGTGATTGTGAGAATAATACTGATAAAATAATAATTATAGTATTCAGGCTTTATAGAAACCTGAAAAAGAAGTTAAACTACAAAACATAGAATAATAGTAACACTCGTAATCAAAGCACACATTAAAATTTATAACTCATTTCTAATGCCAAGGAGGCAGAAAAGATGTAAAAAAATTAATCTTTCTCTTCCTTAATAAATATTTTTAATTCACAATTTTACCCTTTTTAGAGGCAAAGAAATAATGAATATTTTTAATATGTTAACCTTCAAGGGAGCTAGGGCCTCGGTTGGTTGCTTAGAACCTTTCCTGGTATAATACGAATCTACCCTGAAAATTTGTAAGTAATCGGTTGGTTGGTTCTCGCGTGATGCGATAAAAAACTTTAAGTGTATACATTTCCGGAAAACCGTGATCTGTTAGAACGAGAATGGTAACTCTCGATCATCGGTTATCAAGTACTGATAACGTTTGTTAGAAGTTTCTAGCCTACTAACAAATAGCCATTTTATTTTACTTAACAAAGTTTAATTTAATTTTTGTAATATTATTCATTCAATTGATTCGAACCATTCAGTTCAAATTCAGCTCAAACAGTTCATTATTCCAAATCATTAAAGTTTGTGTCAGCAAATCTCCATTACTACATTTGTATATATATATATAAATATATATATATTTCAGATGAAATTAATTAAAAAAAAAACTTCTCAGTTATGCCAAGAAACATGGATAAAAATTTGGTTGCGATTGATCAAGTAGTGTTTTTGTTCATTCTAAACAAACACTTTTTTTTTTTTATATACCAGTGTATATATATATATAATATATATTAGTGAAATAATATTAATTGTCTAATATAATAATAATGTAAAATAATTACGTCTGTATTAACAGACCAGACAGAACAGTACCTCATCCATATAAAGTATATTTATGTAACAAAACGATAATTAGAGATTTTTTTTGAAAGAATAAAATTTTTCTCTTAATAAATATAAGTAAAAATTAATCATTAATTATAAAATTGTAATAATAATTAAAGAAACATAATAGTAATTATACAATTATATATAAACTCCCACTTCTACAAAAGTTCCTAATTTCCATCACATCATCATCATCATCATTAAAAAAAACTACTAAATGTAAAAGTTACAATAAAATAAGATAAATTTAATTAATAATGTAAGTTCATTACAGTAATTCATAACATTTAAAATGAATTTTTATTTATTATTTAAAATACTAATGCAAACTAATTAAACATTAATATTTATTTCAAATTTAATATTTTTAAGTCAACATAATATTATTTATTATCTACATAATTATATAAGATATGTATTGATATCGTAGTTAGAGCTCATATGTAGTCACACGTAGCTTATAAGCAGATAAGCCGATCAGCATATTAATTAGTCCTTTTACTCAAGGGAAATTGGTAAACCAATTATCGTTGAACAAATAAACAAATACTAATACTATTACATTAGGACAGTAAACTTTATACTGAAATATTTTCATGTAAAAGTAATTATAAGATTTAAACAAATGTAATTAATAATTTACTTTTGAATCGAATTTAATTTAAAATCGTTTATTTATTTTACTCTTTCAGTAAAAGTATTACAGTGGTATTACAACTTTATTACAAGTACAACTTCGAAAACGTATAACACTTTCTTAAAACGCTTAAATTTTCTTTTCATTCATTGGTTCTGAAGTGCATTAGAGGTAGATAATACATCCTACATTCCACTTAAAATCGATTTGATAGAAACTAGATTAAAGTTGTTTATCATCACTTTCAAGAGCAGAAGTGGTCCTTTTTTTAATTTAGCAAGATTAGACTGTAAAAGCTTATATCATAAACATTCGATCTTCATTTAAATTTCATTCATAGTGTTCTGCCATTTGGGCAAGTCCTGTCATGGCTGCTGCTCTCCATCTTTTTCTATCCATTGCAGACCTCTTTGTTTCAATATATTTTCTCTTTTCCGTAACCCCATCCATCATTTGAAATTTCTTCCTTCCTCTTCCTTTGCTTTCACTCACCAAGCCTTCTATCGCATCCATTAATAAACACCTTCTTTTCATACAATGTCCTTGCCAGTTCCTTTCCTATATTCAATCCCATTTAGCATTTTCCTCTTCTCTCTGATTTCCCGTAATACTTCTTCATTTCTTACATGGTCTTGCAATCTGTCAGTTATCACTCTGCGCCACACCTACACCTCAAAAACCTCAATTCGTATTCCGTCCACCTTTCTCATTGTCCACGTTTTAGCTCCATAGAGCACCACTCTCCAAATAAAATTCATTAATCTCTGCCTTAACTAGTGTTAAGGCACTAGTTAAACTTAGTTAGTAGTTAAACTTAGTAGTTTAACTTTCCACACAGCAGCCTTTCCTTCTTTTTAAATAAAAATCTGCGTAATTTCTTAATAAAAATCTTCTTTAAATTCTTGTTTTAATTTCTACTATGCAAGTCAGGTCATCAGTTATAAAACTCCCAAGTACTGAAATTTCTTCACCTTTCTTACAACCTCATTTCCTATCTTAATTTCAATCCTCTTCTTTTATTCAACTAATATTATACATCTTGTCGTCTTTTATTAAGGTCTCATTATAAAAAATAGAATTTAATCAAATTCAGAAAATTAAGTAATAATAAAATTGGAAAGGTTCGAATAATCCAACTATTTGAGAAACAATAATAGAGATGTTCCGAATTTCTATACCGAGAATATGGCCACAGTACCTTCTGTTTAGAAGCGTTGTTGTTGGTTGTCTGTATCTAATTGTGAGTAAGAAAATTGTCTAGTATAATCAGGAACACAATACTCTATGGTATTTCAATGTAAAGGAATAGGTTTGTACACGTTAACTTTACCAAGTGCCCAAACGTCATTCACCAATGGACTAAAATAAATATGCTCCAGGGATCCCCCCTTTTGATTTTCGTAACCCTAAATCCTGCTGTTGTGGTCAATCACATCAACGTTGACATAAGGTTTCAACCCATGATTACGTATTTCATGAACGCTTTGTTCCGTTGCTTCCTATTTAACATATGTATACACAATTCATAAAGAGCCAAGATATCTGCATCACTAATTTCTTACATAATGCTATATCAGTCTACTTCCAAGTTCAAACGATAACGTAACGCTTCCAAACAGTCTTTTATAGAATAGCTATTTCATGAACCCAGATAGTTTTTTGATATTTCATTTCGAACATAATAAGCCATATTTTAGGGCTGTGAGAAGATTTTATTATCCTGGATACGAAATTACATTGAATTATAATCGAAGGTTTTGTTTCACAAAACCAGAATATACAGCTAGCAAGCGCGTAGCATGAAAGTTCCATTTGTTTCCTTAATTAAACCGCAAGCGTTTTTGGTGAAAGAAATCGAACTACAATAATACGTGGATTAGAAAATATCAAGTTTTGATACTTGTATTCTTTCTTTTTCTATTTTAGCTCCGGAACCACGTAAGATATTACTTCAGAGGATAAATGAGGATGATATGTATGAATGTAAATGAAGTTTAGGAGAATGTAAATGAAGTTATGTAGTCTTGTACAGTCTCAGGACAACCGTTCCTGAGATGTGTAGTTAATTGAAACTCAACAGCCAAAGAACATCGGTATCCATGATCTAGTATTCAAACCTGTATAAAAATAACGGCCTTTACTAGGATTTGAACCTTAGAACTCTCGACTTCTAAATTAGCTGATTTACGATGACTTCACCACTAGATCAATTCGGTGGGGTTGTTACTCATATTAATATGAACATAAATGACACTTCAATCAATTCAGTCAATATTTTTAATTATTCTTAATTATTAAATATCTGTGTGCCTTCAAAATGATAAATCATTTTTATCTTTCACCCTAATTATATAAAATTAAAAAATAAATGGAAGTAATTTTGCATCTTGCGAGCTCGAATCTAAAATTTTAAGTGAAGAAATTTATTTAAATTTATCTATTTTCCTTATTTAAGTAGTAAAATTACAAGAGAATGTAATAAACCCAGTAAATATACATAATATCCAATAATAATAGTATCTAGTACGTCGTAAAATATACCAGTGAATAAAAAGGAAACATCAAGTTTTAATTATGTAGTGCATAAAATATATTTTATTTTATGATGTGACAAATAAACTTAGTATGCTTCATTTTATAATTGTTTCAATTCCTAAGATGATATAAATAAAACTGGATTTAAATATTTTATAAGATTATATAATAATACAGTAAGTTCTATGCTGTAAAGAAATGTAATTTCAACGTGGAAATAAATATAAAAGCATATAAAAGAAAATTATATAGAACATAATTTAAGAGATTAATTTATCTCGTTTGTAATATAATTCAGTTTAATTCTCTATAGGTAATTACTTCACTAGAGAAGTAGATAATATTAACGTAAGACAAGATAAGAAAAGACAAAATACTATTCAGCACACTGGTATGGAAAAGTTAATGCAAAACAACTTAGTAATATCAAACGGAGATTGCATAAAAATTGTTTAAAATTATTTATATGAAATGTACCAATTTATTAACAATTAAATATGAACTGCTAGATACTAGGAAAAAACAAAAAAAAATTTTAAATATGAAATTAAAATAAAACATTGGAAATTTGATAAATTCCCAAATGAATAAGTTTTTAGACAGGTTGAAAGAGAAAATTTTCCGTTTGTTTTAGGAAAATCAATGTTAATTTATGTTAATGAAAATCAATGTAACATATAACTTCCAGCCTTACTTTCATCATTATAAGAATGTATAAAGGGTTAAAACTTGAATAAAAGGCCAAAATTGTATTAAAATTAATTGTATTAAATTAAACTGAAATTTTTGGATATAAATATGTTGTTGATCATAATAAGATATGACCAAATTAATTTTAATTAAATTATTACAAAAAGAAAGGTTTCTCATTTTACATTATGTAAAATGAATTAACATTTTTCTTGTTTAACCTCTGGAACCACCGTTAAGATATTACTTCAGAGGATGACTGAGGATGATAAGTATGTATTAAGATGTAGTAGTCTTTACAGTCTCAGGTCGACCACTCCTGAGATGTGTAGTTAATTGAAACCCAATCATAAAAGAACACCAGTATGCACACCGTACCGTATTCATACAGTACTTTTTTTTTAACCTCCGGAACCACTGTTTGTAGCGTATGTAAAAATGCCATGCCTGCCCGGTATTCAAACCCGGGACCTCCGGATGAAAGGCCGAGATGCTACCACTCGCGCCACGGAGGCCGTATGAAACTTTTACCACTTTTACTCCTCACTTAACCGTTATTTAAGATTGAATAATATATCCTTAAAAAGTTAGTTAGTATTAAATAATAATGTTCAAAGATACATGAGTGAGAAATCAAAAAAGGTCTAATGTAAACGTTAATGTACAATTTATTTCTTTAGGAAGAAATAAATTCTTCCATCTTCCTGATGGTCTCCATCTCGAGTTCCAGGGTATCCGAGACCTCGGAGATGGAATCTTCCGATCCTCCCCAGAAAACACGAGTATGTTTTTCTGCCGGCATCAGATGATGTCGACTTATATGGTGCGGTGAGCATTCCATCAAAGTCGAGACTAAATGCACTTCTCTCTAAAGTTTGTAGACTGTTTAAAATGCTCGCTCTCCCATTTTAAGCTACCGTGCTTTCGGGGGCCCCATTTTTAGTAAAAAATATATCGAAAAAGAGATGTGGATCCATGTACGGTCATCAAGATCCATGCCTCATCATAAACTCACATCTGTTTCCTTACTTAATTTGCCGCTATGTTTAACATCCAAAGCATGGCAACAGTATTGGGGTGAACAGATAGACATCTAGTCTGTGAAATCTGGCTCTTATCTTTTCCGGATATTTTGGTTTGTTAAATGTCAAAACATGCGTCACAGAGAATACTACTTCCCCTTTGCGTCCAGTTTTTAATCCTTTATACGCCACAACGTGCACCAGGAGGAAATCAACGATTACCTCCTGGTGCAGTTCAACAAGTCCCCGTCCTGCACACTACTCAACTACCCCTTCGAGGTATGTAGAGTACCGTACCGTGTAACATCCATGTCTAAGAATCCAATCTTCTTCGCCTTCAACAACCGTAACGGTTTAAATTTCGACGGTTTCAACGAATAATCCCGGAAGAGTCTTCATAACCTCCTTTACCGGTCCTCCTGCAGATTCCTTGCCAGATTCCAGATGCCTCGCGCTATCACGAAAGAACTAATCTTTGAGAAGTCTTCTTATTTTCTTTTAATCACTAAATACTTGGGAATTTATTCAGTTCTATTGGTCGAAACTTGATTCGATCCTTCTTTTCCTAAACTCCGCACTCTTTCTTATTGCTGAACTCAACACTCTTCCTCCTCTTCGCTTACAAAGACAGAGACGAACTCTTTTCCACGGAAGTTGTGAAATTTGAAGTTTCTATAACCTACAATATTGTCATTCAATATTGCATAAAGTGCGGGGATGAGACGGTTGGGCGTGTTCCTAATAATTGATTCTGCCTGGTGTTTCCCAGTCAGCCGCCTCCCACAGATTATCCCGGGCCGAGGAGTCAGGTACTCTCTGACCCGCTATATCGACATCCCAGTACTCGCAGATAGCAATAACGACTTCGATCCTTTGCCAGAGGGACAATCCCTGCCAAGGGGCCAAGTAACTGACTCACCATGGTCAGCGCAAAACTTTGGAAGAGCAAACTCATATCAGCTTACTCTCAACCCGGTTTCACTACTCTCTTTATCTGTTTAGCCTCCGGAACTACCGTAAGGTATTATTTCAGAGGATGATGTGTATGAATATGAATTATGTGTAGTCATGTACAATCTCAGGTCGACCACTCCTGAGAAGTGTGGTTAATTGAAACCCAACCACCAAAGAACAAAGGTATCCATAATCTAGTATTCAAATCCGTATAAAAATTTCCGGTTCCACTACTGGGTAGAGGAATGAGCACTCCCCGTCCGAACCCCGCCCGCGTCGGCAAAAGACAGATCAGTCATGCCTCCCGCCATTGCTGTAAACAGCGAGCAAAACTATTTCCCCGTTGACCAACTTTAGTGAGAGTACTGAAGTCCCATGTCGTTGTCAACCCTGACGTGGGCGTAAATCTAAGTGCATGAAAGTGGAGTTGGATTATGTCCAGAGTATTATTATATTATATAATACAAATATAATTACATATTATATAATAATGTAATAACAGCTTACAAGATATTGTAAGACTTTACCGGAAAGTCATACACTACTTTACCAGCTTTTTTGTACTAATTTTGAAACAAAAAAGTCATCTACGTTGTAGGATTGTGACACATATTTTATTATTTGAAACTCAATTTATTCAGGATATTGTATTAACATACAACAAAATTGTCCTGTACAAATTAATGACAACGAAATTCAAAGGCGGAGGTTTCATGTTATTTTACCGAACATTACAGTTGCATTATGCTCCTTCTTAAAATCAAGATTAATAGATTTAGAAATCCTATTTTGTTTAATTTTTCTTTCTTTGTGCCGTCATAAGATAATGTTAAATTACATTCAATGAAATATTACTTTTACTATGTTTTGCTTCCTTGTACAAAGTAAAAGAAGTATAGTGATCGCGAAAAATCTCGGTTTTCAGATTTCAATCGAAATATCCATTTTGACCATCTCTAAATCCATTTTGACTAATTTCGGCGTGACGTATGCACGTAACTTGAATAACTCGAAAACGATTACTAATGATTAGCCGTAGGATGTTGAAATTTTAGATTTGGGACTTTTGTAACATCTAGATGATATCCACTTCCATTTTTGATTGCAGTCGATTGAACCAAAAGTGCCCAAATTCCAAAAACAAATTGATTTTGGACTTTTTCTTAACTGCAGTAATAAATTCTCATTGAGAGCTTTTCAACCCTATATCATTAGTAGATTATTTTCAATGATTCCAGAGCTATAGAAAAATAAAATCTTAATGACATATTTGGATCTTACATGGGGAAGGCATATCGGTTCGAATCAGAGTTCATCTCCTTTTTTTTAATTTAAATATATTGATTTATCAATAATTATTAATATCTGATTGTAAAAAATATTTTACGATAAATAATTAATAATAACAATAAACTACATATATTTATTAAAAAATATCAGAAATTAGTAATGAAATAAAATTTTATGTACATTTCATTTTTAAAAAAAAGATGTTTATATGTAATTTAATAGGCATTCAAGGAAGACATGTGATATCAGATCAGATTTTTTAAATGCTTAGCTTAACAAAACAAAATTAAAATTTAATTTTTTCTTGTTACCATTAGTAATTTGTCACTTAATCAGTTGTTATTTTATTTGTATTATCGTTATCGACAGTGTCTTTATATAATATTAGCGCAAATAAGCATAAAGAAAATTTTACATTTCATTGAACTCGATTAAATAGGATTACAAGTATACTTCCCGATACTATCATCGTTGGAACTGTCTCTATCTGTCTCCTCTTAAAAATAGAAATTATCTTTGTTATAGTAATTCATTAGGTACATTTGCGTTCACCCATTAAAGTTCAATTTTTTTTTGTTTTAGTATTATAGTTCGTACAATTTTCTCAAAATCGGTTGTACATATTTTTAACAAAATTTTACGTTTTGAATCTTACCAAGGAATGTTATATTTCATTTTTAGAGAGATCAATCACCTTTTGGTAAATAAGTTTGTTTTTATATATATTTGCTTACTAAGGGAGCATTCTAACGAAATATAAAAAACAAAGATTACATTTCATAAATGTAGGTAAAAATTAAAAGATCAAAAGAGCTAAATTTCCTTTTTTTTCGCTTTTTATTTATTTTTAATATTATTATGATGTTTTGTAATATTAGTCATTTGTACTCGTCACATAATTTATACATAATGAAAATGTACTGTAAAACTAGTTTTAAATGATTAGGAAAACATTTGCCGCTTATTCAGAAATCGAGAGTAATGAAACGAACTTCAGCTTTTACACCTCCCCTGAGAAACTAGTTATCTATGAGAGGTTTTCTCAGGTAACGGGCAAATGCCCGTTCATAACGATGGGAATTTAAATTGTCTAAAAATATTTTCTTTCTTTCAATGCTACAAAATATTGCATGCATTAAAAACTATACATCTCTTGCATAACAATATATTTTATGTATTAATTATATCTATCTTTAGTCATCTTTCATGATAAAGTGGTACTATCTACTTACGTAAGATTCTGGGACCGAAGTTTTTTTGCATTTTTCATTTAAATAAGAACATCATTTGACATGTTTTACGTCATCAGTGATATAATTAAGTCTTGTACCTAAACTTCCTTGAAATAAAAAATAAAAATATTTATTATACTTAAATAAATAATCTTTTAAAACGTTTCTTAAAAAATTCGATCTCACGATTCGTTAATACATACATATGGATAAGTAAATGGCTTATGTGTATGCATACACAATAGTAAAATCCAAATTTAGCTTATCAGTTAGATTTGTCTTTCTTTACTCTATTATATAGTTTGATTCATTGAATCATTTGTATTGTATGTACATGATGTGTCATTCCAACAAGGCATTAATTATTTTCCGAGGTAACACAGAGAACAAGGATCGCATCCGAATAGAATGATACCGAGTGACATGACATTAGTTAGGTCCCTAGGGAGGACAATTCGGTTAATGTTTAAGAACAGAGCCCCCAACAGAGTAAACGACATTACGCTGATGTGTGTATTGTCGGTAGCAATTGGATTGTGGCGCGAACATGGCGGTGTATGTCGGTGTTGTGTTAGGGAGTTTCAAATCTGCGTGATGGAAACGTATTCTACCGCACTACGACAATCGTTACACTATCCACCGCGACAGGCATCATCGGAATATTCAATTAATTTTGTATATAGTTTTGAAAAAAATAAAGATAATTTTTTTTCTGTTGTCCTCAGTTTAATTATTGTTTGCATGGAACATAAAATTCGGATATTTAGCTTTTTTTGATTAGATAAACTTTATAAAACCAAAGAGGTAAAGATTTTTTTTTTTCAAAAATTGAATTACTGTTTCAAAAGTAATTCATTCTTTATGTACATAAAGTACACAATGTCGTTCACATAAAGTACGTTATGTAAATAATCTTTTATTAAATATTAGTTTAATAAGCTCGCAAACCGTTTTCCAAGAGACAAAAACTTTTATCTTTATAATCAACAAAAACAAGCACTAAAGAGTTGCATCACTTTCTTGGGTTCGTCCTTGACAGACTTTATTTCAAATATTCCGCTGAGTTTTTAAATATTAAAAAGTTTATTAATTTTTATTTAAAATTAATCAAATAAATTATCAAATACAAATAGTAAATATGGTTTTTGAAATTAATTCCGGGTAAAAAATTTAGTAAACAACTTTAGAAACCGATTTCTACAGAATTTTCCTGGAAGTTCTGGCTATTTTTCGTTACTTAATACGTAATGTAATAATGTTATCTCATGTAAAAATGAATAACTCGTTTATTTTGGTTATTAAAAAAAAATTAATTAGATTTGAGTTAATATAAAATTTGTTTAACTGTATCTGAAGAAAACTAATAAATGTGAAATCAGTTACCACCAATACCTGCGTAACCGAATAGTGCAAATTGGAAATTATCCATCAGACAGTTTAATGACTGTCTTCCTACCAATTTAATAATTTTAAATAAATTTTATAATTTTTGCGTTCCACTTTAACAATTTAGTCAATTCTCAGATGTTTATCGATCAATTTGAATAAATTATATATCATTTAGTTCACTATAAATGGCCTAATAATTTATCTATTGAAACGTTATTCGATAAAACTTAAATTTTTTAAGCTGTTTAAGGATTAGAAAAGTTACATGACTGCCATTTCGAAATTTTCAAACTTACTTATTTTGTAGTATATGTAGTTTTTTTTTCTTAACTTCCGGAACCACCGTTAAGGTTGGGTACCTGTCTAACAAATTTAATTAAAATATTTCATTTCGTTTTTAAGATATAAATTTTTATTGAAAAAATACAAATTGGCCCAGAGATGGAAAATAAAGCGATGTGTAATATTTATTTACATGAAGTTTTTTTTTTATTTTGATGCCCTTGATCCGCCCCTTAAATTTGGACAACAATTCCCAGAACACTCCGTACATCTATTGCTGGAGGAAGTAAGATTGTATTTTTTGGTTAGAGGGGGTTTATAATGTTTCAGAATCCAGACAAAGCCCGATATAAAAAGTTAGAATACTATATATAGTATATATAGAATACTATTTTTTATATAGCATTCTGTGCAGCTATATAGAGTTTAAATAATAGCCGGAAAAGAAAACAATTCAGCTATTTAAATTTTATTTAACTATGCCACGAGTACTACCAGATGGTAGGCAAGCACTCTAATAGAAATTGGAATGTAAATTTACGATGCAACCTTATTTCATAACCAGCAATATATAAACATATTTTATTGCTTTATGTCATACCAATGGTCTTTAAATTGCTTTTACTTAAGATTATTCCCAATTACAATTAGGATGTTTAGTTAGTTAATTTTATCTTTACTTCCTTGTACGAATTAAAGGAAGTATTGTGATCGTGAGAAATTTCGGTTTTCAGATTACAAAGGAAATATCCATTTTGACCATCCTTGAAATCATTTTGACTAGTTTCGGCTTGACATCTGTTCGTATGCGCACATCCGGCATGTTTCTCGCATAACTCAAAAACGATTAGATGTAGAATGTTGAAATTTTGGATTTAGGACTGTAGTAACACCTAGTCGTGCATCTCCGCTTTGATCACAATCAACTTGACCAAAAATTCCCAAAATCTCAAAAAATTGGATTTCGTGAGGGGAAGACAATTGGTTCGAATTCGGCTTAATTTCCTTTATTTTAACTTTTTAGTTAATTTAAATACATTGATTTATTAATAATTATTAACCTCTGATTGTAAAAAAAATTTACAATAAATAATAATTCAATAACAAAAACTTAAAAAAAATATATATATAAAAAAAATCTGAAGTTATTGATGAAATAAAATTTTATGCACTTTTAAAAATGTAAATATGTAATTTAATAGACGTACAAGGAAGTCTTACTTGTCCACAGCATTTTCATATTAATTTTACTAATTCTAATTTTAAATTTGACGAAATGATTCTTGTCGAAAGCTAGTATTGTTTTATTGTTATTGTTCCCTTAAAATATTTTTAATTAACCCATATTTTTCTTTAATAATGTAGAATTATTTTATTAAAGTTAAGTCACCACTTCACTATTAGTTAGCTAAAATACTTATAGATTAAAATTAATTTTGTTTATTTAGAGTCTAAACTTTTTCTTTTTCTAAAAAAAGTTTCAGTTAGTAATGAAAGTAGTTTTAAAGTCTTAAGTATGTTAGCAGGTGCGAGTTAAATGCCAATAAATTTTCGAGGAAAAAGTATCTCTGTGTTATTCTCTACGGTAAAATGATATTGTTCTACAAATTACTACCCCGATTCTAATTTCTTGAGCATCGTAAGTTAGTAACCTTCCGGATATTTTTTAAAAATTATTCATTGTGATAGATCATTACTTTATGCTTTTTATTAAGTAGTCATCTAAATTTATTCTTATCTCTATTTTTATCTTTATTTTTATTCTAAGTATTCTAAGTATTACAATAATTTTTACTTATTTACATGTTTCCCTTATTTTATTTTCAGGTATGTATAAACAATTGTGTTAATGAGACTAATGAAATACAACTTATGAAGACTATACCGAAAATAGAATAAGGATCATTTAAACGAACAGCCAGAATTATGAGTCCATATAACAAGGTAGAATAGTGTTTTATTCGTTTACTATAATCAATTACTAATTATTGAATTTTATTTTATCTATCCTATTAATTTTAATTTATCCTATTTTAATTTATCTATCCTATTTATATTATCTATAATCTATCCTATTTTAATTTTATACAACCGAATGTATATATTATATATTATAAAGCGTTATATAATCTCTTTAGAAACGATTTCTAGAAAAGATTCATCTGTTTTCTTTTCTTTGAAGTAAAAGTAAAAATCAGTAATTTTTTTACTTCTATTTATTTATTCGTAAGACCAATAAAATATTATAACAAAGTAAAATTATACATATATAATTGTATTAAACATATGTAACATTCTATTAAATTTTTCTTTTATACCAGTCAGACTACTAGCAACATTTGTGTACTAGTAGCATGGTTTGTGTATCAAACAGTTATTAATCAGTCAATAATTTTCACTTATTTAAATATTAGAACAAGTAAAATTGAAATCAATTAGTGGATTATACTAATCAATTATTACAAATTCAATATATAATACCATAACGCTTTATTGCAGAAAATCAATACGCTTTATATATGTGTCCATCATTTTAACAAAAAAAAAATAATAATAATAATAAATGATATTCAAAATAATACTAAATAAAAAAATGTCTTGCTTAGGACTGTAATTCGTAGTCAGAGTTTCACCAAATTTGATACACCAGAATTAAATCATAAATAAACTCTTCAGTAAAATTAATTTTTTAACTAATATTTTCATAATTTCGTTCAGAAAATATTTCTTGAAATATTTAATGAATAGGACAAATTGCTATGAAAAGAAATACACTTTCTGTCTCCTTAACGTTACATAAAGACCATAATTGATGTAGTTCTGATTTGAAAAGCCTATAATTTTAATAAAAAACTTACATCCTTGTATGGCAGAAAATCTACCTAATTACATTTAATGCATTATTTCACGATGAAAAGGATTTTATAATACATAGTGGATGAAAGCGGGTCTACGGTCCGCTGCAAAAATGTTACATGGTTTATGTTTCATTACACATGATTTTGTTAAATGTTTTTGCCAATTGTAATTAAATAACGTTCATGAATTTAGTGTTACAACTCTAACCTTAATTTTTTTTTCTTTTTTATCCCCAAAACACAAACATAATTTTAAATATCGTTCGTATAAAAAAGTATAAATCGTTCAAAGGAATGAATCGTTCGTCCGCCCGGCGCACCACCATTAGTCCGTTCTGTGCCTATAGCAGCTAAAATAAAAATGTGAACACATAAAAAAAACAAACAAACCCACGCACCATCCTTTTTTTATGGAGAGTGATATTAGCGTATTAATACTTTAGCTTATAAGTCCTTCTTAAATAAACCTTTTAAGTACAAAGATTTCAGTTGGAGATCAAAGATGTTGATATACAAATACAAAAAATTGTTCTTATTATATAAATTCGTAACTAAACAACCAACCCTTGTGGTGAACAGAGAGAAAGGAGTCATTTGAAGAATTGAACATCACTTACATTTTCGGAGGGTTTTTAGCGCTAATTCTCTTAAGTATATTTAGCTTAATTATATATCCAATTGGAAATCACTTCCCAAGAAGTGAAATGAATCACTTCATTCGTCATTTCCCTAAAGCCTCATTGATTATTCTTAAAAATGGTTATTAGTGGTTATCATTTCAGAATGATGATTCATGTCGTATCGTCTACAACCACTACAGTTACAAAAATTAGTAACATAGTTTTCTTCCCTTTGTTTGATTTGTTGTACTTTCCATTCTTTTTAACTCTATAGCAATTTTTGTCTCAAAATAGCTCTTACATCCTATATCCTTCTTTATTTTGTTTGTTTATTCTAATGTTTGTTTTCAATTACTGTTCATATCTTCAAAAAAAAAAAATCCTTAAATCAAAAATTACATTTTTTACAATTTATTTAACTTAAAATTTCAACTCATCCACCAATATAATTTTCTTATCAATTTATTTAAATTTTGACATTCTTTTGTATACCATATGACAAAAATCTTTGTTTTTTTTAAGTTTTATATTTCATGTTGGGTCCATATTTCGCTGCCATAATTTGCTGAAAAAACTTTTTAAGAATTTGTTTCTTGTTCAATTTTTGATACCAGCATATCTATTTTCCTAGTTTTTCAAAACTGTTT
>JAAAKQ030517866.1:0-19204 GCA_010016005.3 Zanna intricata | reverse complement strand
AGACGCAATGGTACGCAGGAAGCTAGCAACTACCTGCCACTCAGCCCGGGTCTTCCAATTGACCCTTAAATCAAGGCTCAAGTGCAATCTCTCAAGTTCCCTAACCACTCTGTCACGCGCAAACTCATACCGGGGACAGACGTACATGGCTAACATTGTCCCGAACCCTACATTCTGGGCAAAGTCCTGATACAACAAGACGTAGAAAACACAGCTTTAAAGAGTTTTTTTTTTTTTTTTACAAATTTAAACTATTAATTTGTTTAAATTAACAGTGTAAAACGTAAATTTATTAACAGCCTAAAAAAGTTAACTTACAAAGAAGCTGTAAATTTGTTATTTGTAAAAGTATTAGTAGTCTAAATTTACAAATCTGGAAAATTTTTAAAAACCTCAAATAAAGTGTGAAAAAAATCAAATTCGTAAATTATACTGATTATATGAGCTTTTCAAAAATTTGATTTGAAATTTTGAGATATTCAGTAACCGCGGAAAATATTTATTTAATTCTATAGTTGTTAGATTTATTTTATTTTTACATTTAGAAATTTAATTATAATAGAACAATGATCACAGCAATGATGCAATGCCATTATTGTTAAATTTATTCCAAAACTGAAATACTACTCCTAAAAAATAATTTAAATCAGTAAAAAAACAAATTTACTTTATATATTAAGCAACTATTAAATTGAACTTAAAAAATAAATAAATAAAAAACAAATATGTAAAGAATTTTAATAACCAGTGAATATTAAAAACACAGCAATTAATTCAATATTAACTAATTTGACCTGTACCATGTCCATCATTATCAAAATTTTGTGATTCCTCAGCGGTAGAGCTGATACAGCTGTTTACCTCCTAACTACGTAAGTTATTTATTATGTTATAAGCGGTTGATCGAGATAAGATTTTCAGTTTAAAACCAGAAAAGGTAACTCGTACTCACACACTCGCATTTCTCTCCCTCTTCCAATATACTGTCTCTCGTCATTCCCTTCCAATTCCTAACATTCCAACTCTTTAATCACAGCTAAAATATCTCACGATCTATTTATAATCATCCAGTTACTTTAAATTCTTTGTTATTATATATATATATATATATATATATATATCCCAATTATTTAGTGTTCAGTAAATCAATCTACCTTAACAATTTCATTTCGAAACTAATGTTCTCTCATTATACCAAAGCACGCACAAAAGAACGCGCACAGTTTCTATTTTAGGTAAGTGTACAATGACAACCAGTGTATATTATGGTCACCATCTAAAAGACTGGTTTGACCAATCCAACTCTTTCATCGCACTTGATTTTAAAAATCCTACAGTTCTACGTAATATGATCTAAGAATTATAAGAAATTGATGCTATAGAAATCTTATACGTAAATAATATTCCTATTTACAAATTTATTCGAGTAAAACAGGAATTAAATTATATTTTTTCGAGGAGAAGGTCAACAGATCGAGTGTTATTATTCTTTCAATTCTAAATTTTCCACTCACTGAAATTTAATTTAATAATAATAAACACAGAACAATTTAAAATAAAACCTCTAGTAAACATCTTCATGAATGACTCTGTATACAGTATATAGGTTTATACATTTTGTTATTTAAAGAAGAATTTTAGTGTGTCCTTTCGTCTTTCATGTAGATCTACAGTTTTATTCCGATTGTGATGAAATTTTGCACACTAATAGTTCCAAACAAATGGAAAATTGTTATCTGTATTTTTCTTTGAAAAAACTACCTCTTTCCCTTTTCTCTCGCTCAATAAAACCTCTAATCAACTTCAAATACTTTATTGAATCGATTATTCTAAAAAAATAATTTTCAAATAGCAGAATAATCAGAAGTGGAAAAATTATAATACTGAAAAAATAATTACAGTGAAAAAAGGACGTTGGAAAATTAATAATTCTGGAATTTTTACATTGAAACTTTTGATTCCGTATCCTTTTAACCTATGAAAATGCCACCGAAGAAAAGAAAAAAATGTTGGTCAGAAAACTGCTGCAGCCAAAAACTGTACGTCGAAAACACCTCAACAACGGGAACTTCATCTATAATTGGAGCGAACGAGAGCTTCTAAGTCAAGAACAAGAGAAATGTTGGAATACAGAGAATTTCGCCTGCACCAGGGCTGTATCAGAACTCTTGCATCAAGGTTAAGGGAAACGTCAGAAGAAAGAAAGTTTTGTTTGCACCAGAAACGTGTCAGAACTTCTTCCACAAAGCCAAGGGAACTTCGCAGGAACGAGAGTAGCGTCTAGAATAATTTCGATGCAAATGGAGGAATTAAGAACTGCGAGTAGACATTCTGATATAAAATTAGGGGTATTTAATTACACTACTAGATATGATTAATATACTCATCCTAAAATCCTAAAATAGGTTGGATGAATATCGTATGTAATGGTCAGGCAAAGATACCGAAGATGTATTGCTCAGATGTGAAAGTGAAATTGTTACCTCTTAAAGTGCCTCCTGAGCCATTACAGTTCAAGAAGTACAGTATTTGAAGGCAAGGGGCAATCACTTTATGTGGCAGGGATTAACTTAGAAAGTCCATGTTTTCGGCATGCCAGTTATATATAGCTTACTAAGAGGTGACACGGAAAATAATTTATTTGTCTATGATCCGGACGGACAAACGAAAAACGTAGTGTACCGTCAAGCTTTACATACCCCCCCCCCCCACATGTTCATAACTCTGATGGACTTCAACCGAAGTCGCTTATTGGCCTTGAAACTGATTACATATCACAGTCATCAGTTTGGCCTCAGCTGGGATGCCACCGATGCAGATGCCTTGGCAGACATTTACATAAGTGAATTTTAACTCTGTCTTTGCCTTCGCCGTAGGCTTCTTTCGGACATCTTCGCTCTTCTGTTCTACATCGTTGTCCTCTCAACTAGCAAACCGAGTTCGCGGAAGCACGAACCCCGCACCTATTGCAATACTTTAAACAAGCAATAACTGACTAAATGTCTCATATAATCGAATGTAAATGAGTCTATATTAGTTACTAAATCACACCACAAAAGTGTTGATCGCAAGAACGGTAACTTAGACTTAGATCCCTTAATTGATCTCAAAACGATCAACTTAAAAGCCTCTAAACGTAATTGCCGTCAAGCTTTACAGTAAAATCTTTGAGATAAATAAAACTTGTCGGTATGTTACCTACTAATCTTCCATACATATAAGGGAAAAAAAATTAAGCCTCCTTACTGTATTCTACGCAAAGTCCGAATAACCGGATAAGTACAAAATAAAATAATATAAATTGGAATAATCCATAGAATTAACTACTAAATTGACGTTATTACTAACTGAACATTATAGTTGAGAGGGCACGAATTCCAGCAAATTTCTTTTAATAAATTATTAAATAATAATTTTAAATATTATTATTATTAATATAATAATAACTTTATAACCACATAATTTTAACGTTTTTACGAAGAAATATAGAACAAAATTTTGTTCATTTAAAAAAATTCTATGCCTGACTGAGATTCGAACCCAGAATCCTGTGGATGAAAGGATAGGTCGTGTTACCACTCTTCATGGAGGATTTAAAGCTTTAGTGCGTAAAATGAAAAAGTGAAATTATACTTACCATATCATTTTAAAAAAAAATTTATAAAGAAAATAAGTTTATTAATAATAAACATAAAATTTAATTGAAATAGAATTGTAGGAAAGTAATAATTGTTACAATCTGCATGGGAAAGAGAATTTTTTTTTAACTCGCTAGAAGTAATCATCACACTGGATCTACTTAGGGAAAAGTACAGACCACATTATGTATACACTCATAACACGTAAACATTGTAATCGATAATTTATGTTTACAGGTTAATGACTCTATCCTGAAGCATAATAAGGCTGAAATTTCTCACAAGTTAATAGAAAATTCATATTCCAATTTTATTCTAGTACTGTATTTTTATTATTTAATTATTAAACTTTAATTTAGTCACATTAAAAGAGCACTCAAACTTTCTAATTAATTTTGAAAAATTTAAATCGGTTAATTAGAAAAGCCTAGGGAACATTTCAACAACGTTTCAAACATACTTGCAATTTTTTTGCTTTTAAACACATTTTTTATTTACATACTTTATAAGTGATATGATAATGATTTATTATCATAGTATTTATGAATTTAAGACAAATAATATTTCCTACTAGGTTTTATTTTTCTTCAATCCATCAAAACCAGTATACATTCGACAAAAAATTTCATCTTGCGTACAATTGTAATTTGATCTTTTTTTTTCAGAAATAGTTTGTCGAATATCTTCATTATATAATATTTTTTTAAACCTATAGAATATCCTCATAATTTTATTTATTTATTATGTATTATCCTTTAATGTTCCTTTTTCATTACATATTTATTCTTTCTCTCACAAAACTGCTTGTAAAAAAAAATATATATTAAAACATTTGCACACCATAACAACAAATGTAAGAATTACTTATTATTTGTAACTCTGGAAATAATTTAACATTTTCTCTTTATTATATTTATTTTATTACTAGAAAAGAAAATAATTTTTTTAAAGACATAGCTTTATTTAAAGAATGAATTATTCAAAACCAAACTTAAAAATATCGTGAAATGTCTTATAAATAAATCGTTTTACTGTAAAACGAATTTGTAAGCAATAAATTACAATAAAATGAAACTAAAGTTGATAGATGTATAGTTATGACGTCACTAGAATAGTAAGTATGTATTCCTACGATGATGATGATGATAATAATGTGATGATGGAGCTGAGAAAGAGAACTCAAGTAGGGCGTGAGACGATTGCATTGCATACAATAGAGAGCTGGCCGTCATATCGACCTCTATTCATGAAATATACATTAACTGGGTGTTCATAAAGTAAACTATATTTCCTGTTATATCAATGTCTCTTCCTTTTAAATCACGGTATAAATCCGGTTTTATACTTATTTTACAGTTAAATTGTAATCACGATCTTTACTAAATGTAGAATACGATACTTTAAATTTTAAAATAGCTATCTACAAGTATATTTGATTTAATGATTACAAGATTTCTTTCTCGTTGTTTATTTTTATGATATTAAGATATATAAATTTTTAAAAATAAAGGAATCATGAAATAACTATAAAGTAGCGTAACAATAATCACATTGAGGTTATGAGTCATTAAATACACTTAAATTATTTACTTCATGTATAGTTTTTCTAGGTAATTTTACAGAATATCATCATAAGCACTATAATAAATTAATTCACTGCCGAATAACACATTCCAGTTAGAACATTTTACCTCTTGCTCAGGAATTTACTGGTATTAATTTACGTTTGACTTATATTAAGTCTAAGTTCGTTTTCAATACGCATACCGACCCTTTACTTCAAGCTAGTAGAGCGGGACGGACAGTCTCTTGGAGGAGGAACGTGTCGGCTCTCCACAAGCGGGGAGTTGTCATGCTCCAACGATCCCAAGAGCACCCCGAAGGGGGGCTCCATTGCAGAAGCTTAAGCTTGAAGGGCAAAGGATGGTTTAATCTGCTGCTTCCAGGGCTGACCGATGATATGCCGAGAGGTGATTCCAGGTGCCCCTGGAAAAAACGGCGAGCGATGTTTAATAGGCAAGGGGTGGAGTAACACTGCTTATGGATGCCACGGCCCCATGTTCTAGTGACCACTTAGCTTTATGATAGGCCAGGGCGGCTAGCTTCCTGGTTTTGAGCCCGAAACCCCCTGCGAAGACCCTGCAGGGCGTGCGTAAGCGCATTCCTTCATTATCGAATAAAAAAAAGTCTAAGTTCGTCACTATATGCACTTACACATAAAACAGATGCGCGCGCGTGCACACACCCAATCAATCAATTGCCCAAACATTCAATGTATTAGTAATGGCAAAATATTGTCCAATTATTTTACTACCCAAACGGGTAATTGAGTTGAAGATTTCAGGTTTAAATATTTCTAATAATTTTACGCTTTCTATATGGATTGCAAAAAACTACAACGCAGTTTGTTTTTATTAATATTTTAAAAACACATTTCAGAAAAATATTTTTTTTTTAGTACCCACAAAATATTACCAAAATTTGTCAACTGGTTTTTGTTCTTCGTTCTACACCTACTTATTAACTTATTTTCTTATATAATTTTTCATCAATGATCATTGATAATGTTTTAACAATTGAAAAGGGCATCTAATTTTAGTTTTTAAGTAAAGACTTTGTAAATAATTTTTAAAAAAATACTTAGTATTTTTAAAGAAATTAAATAATGTATTACACCATGTTATAAAAGAAATAAATTTAAGAAACTGATGCGGACATCGCAAACTTCCTTTTACTCCTACTAAATTACATACACACATTTTTAAAAGTACATGAAGTTTTATTTCGTTAATAATTTCTGAAGTTAAAGAACAATTTAACATCGCAGTAACAGTGCAAGGTAAAAAGATAAAGATGCTACGATTTGCTGAAAATATAGTAATTCTAGCAGAAAGTAAAAAAGATTTAGGAGAAACTTTGAATGGCATGGATGAAGTCCTACGCAACAACTACCGCATAAAAATAAACAAGAACAAAACGAAATTTATGAAATGTATTAGAAATAATGAACATGAACCACTGAATATAAAAATAGGAAGAGAAAAGATTACTGAAGTAGAAGAATTTTGTTATATGGGAAGCATAATTACCTAAAGATGGACAAATCAGGAGCGATATAAAATTCTGAATAGCACAGGCGTAACAAGCTTTTTGTCAGAAATATAATTTTATTACATCAAAAATTAATTTAAACGTCAGGAAAACATTTTTGAAAGTATGTGTTTGGAGCGTAGCTTTATATGGAAGTGAAACATGGATGATCGGAGTACCTGAGAAGAAAAGATTAGAAGTTTTTGAAATGTGGTTTTACAGGAGGATTTTAAAAATCAGATGGGTGGATAGAGTGAAAATAAAGAGGTTTTGCTACAAATCGATGAAAAAAGAAGCATTTGGAAAAATATAGTTAAGAGACAGACTTATAGGCCACATATTAAGGCATTCTGGAATAGTCGCTTTGATATTGGAGGGACACAGGTTGATGGAAAAAACTGTTCAGGCATGCAACGGTTGGAATATGTAAAGCAAATTATTAGGGATGTAGGATAAAGGAGGTATACCGAAATGAAACGACTGGCCCTAGATAGGAAATCACGGAGAGCTGCATCAAACTGATCAAATGACAGAAGACCAAAAAAAATAGTAATTTGTTATATTTTTTCAATTTTTTTTTACAATAATATATTAGTTTAACATTTATTAATTAAAAAAAAAAAAAAAGTTAAAAAAGAGGAAATGAAGTAGAATTCGATCCGATGTGCCTTCCCCTTGTTAGATTAAAAAATATTTCATTAATTAAAATTTTATTTGGCTATAACTCTGGAACCTATAACTCTGGAACCAATAAAAATAAGCGCTACTTATGATATATCATTGAAAAGCTCTCAATGAAGGCTTTATCACTGCAGTTAAGAAAAAGTCCAAAATTATAATTTTTTTGGGTATCGGGCTTTTTTGGCCAAGTCGATTGCAACGAAAAGGGGGTTGCATAACTAGATGTTACAAAAGTCCTAAATCCAAAATTTCAACATCCTACGGCTAATCATTTTTGAGTTATGCGAGATACATGCGTACATACAAACGTCACGCCGAAACTACTCAAAATAGATATTTCCGTTGAAACCTGAAAACCGATTTTTTTTCGCAATCACAATACTTCCTTTAAAAAACGATCTGAACTTATAGGTTTCATAAGCGAAAATTATATTTACTCTCGAGCTAAAATACTGAACCGATTATTGGTATCAATGAGGTGAAAATGAGTAACAAAAAATTCATATTTTAAAACATAGTGTTTCAATTCTTATAAATTCCTCATTATTAGGGAAACAACTAATAACAATCACTTAGTATAAAACATTATTACAGCCGCAATATAGATATATAATATTATATCCAAATATACATTTTTGGTAAGAATTAACTCGCTTCAAAAAATGCTAACACAGTTTTAGGACTTCCCCGTCACAACTGTGGATTATGTCTGATGTACGGTTTACACACACAATTTGATTATAAATATTTAACATTTTATTTAAATATATTTTTTCGTTTATTTAATTCAATGATTCTAAAAAAAGCGCGCGCGCATAAAGTATTTATCTCACGACAGTGTTGTGGTACTAGGGGCGACATTCGGCACTAGATAACTAATGTCACAACATAGAACAAACTTCGCTTATACGGTCAGCAGCTTGTGTAGAGCGAGGGTTAACATACCAAGTACCGAGGCAACCGGGCGATAGAGTTCGAAACAGCCAGACCGAATAACTTTCTTTACACTTAAAATATTACTCATTTTTTAATTCTACCGCTCACCTGTGATGTCACAACATAGCAGACGACTATAACAGCATATTTTGGGGTGAGGGTGCGATTTCGCAAAATTATTTTTTTGCAAATATTATTATTTTTTAATTGTTAACAAATGTGCCTAACAAAAATTGAACTTAATTATGCGGAATCCCGAGATACTGAGAACGGCCATGTTCAACAGCTCACCCCCTTGACCTTTAAAGTTGAAAATTTACTGGCGTCAATGTCCAATACATAAAAGTAATCAACCAATTTTGGTCAAAATCGGTCCAGTAGTTCTTGAGATATGTGATTTAAAGACCAATACCGAACTGAACTTAAGAACTTAAGAAATACCGAACTCTCGTACTTAAGAACATTAATATCTGAAATATTTCCATTCGTATTTTGGGTTCCTTAGGTGATAAAACGTCAAGATCCGTCCAGTGAAAATCACATATGCTCAACTTGAACCGATTATAATACTTTCCCTTTTAGAGCTATAGCGCTATCTAGATGGGAATGTAAAAGTTGAGTAAGCTATAATAAAATCAGTATAGTGTTGTGGGACGTCACAGGTGGTACAAATATAAATGGATTAAATAAAATGTCACCCAAAAGGAACTATTATCTTTGTTAATTAAAATTTATATTTGTATATTGTGAAAATGCTAAGATAACTATAAACTTCTACTAAAATTACTCACCTGAATTATATTTACTATCTACATCCATTTCTGAAAGATGATAATGTTAGCAATAAAACTGAAAAAAAATAAAAAAATATTTAAAAACATAAATAAATAAAAAACATCAAATTTATAAATAAATTTCGAGGAAACCTTATTTAAAATTAATATCTTTAACTTAAGAATATAATCTTAAAAATACTGAAACATTTTCGCCAATTTGTTGTGTCAAAGTCTCTAGTATTCAATGGACTTTGACCCGTTAAGAAGTCGACGATGAGTTCCAGTTAATGATGGTATACAAGTTAATTGACTGATACTTATTTTAGCAATTATTTATTTTAATGGTTTCTGGAAGTACGTACGATCAAATTATAGGCACAAGGGGTTCATAACTTCTGATTACGAAAGACAAATGAAATTCTGTTTACTACCACTTTCTATACCACTACACGTCCAATTAACATATGTGACTAACTCGCTGATATATTTTACAACGAATAATTGCTTCGTCAATTACTAAAATTTTACCAACATTGCCTAGTTAATCTGAACGATTTGAAAAGAAATGAATTTTCCAAATGACGCTAAGCAATATCTGAAATCTTTATAAATGAAATCCTAAAAATCCTAATAATGCTTAAAGGTAAGCCTAATACAATAAAAATCTGTAAACTCGTTCCAAAGACAGATTCTGGAAAACTTACAGTATATTTACAAAATTTATCAATTAAATTTTTATTTTTATTCTTTACGTTATATCAATTGTATCTTAAGTTCATTTTCGGTAGTTGATAAAATTTTAAAGTATTCATACGGTAAGTGTTAGTAATAAAATAAAATTTATTGAATCTATGTTTGTTTTTTATTGGGCAATTTTTCAAACATTTTCTCAGAATTAATTTCTCTACTAAAGCTACTGGAAATATGGTTCTGGAACCTGTCTTATTCAATTTTTCAGGTTAAAAATCATAAGAACATCCTAGAATTTCAATATGATTTTATTTCACTATTTGCCCGAGAATCAAGACGAATTTTTTTTTAGTTGTAACTCGTTAACGGATCGTTTCTGAGCCCTGTTTGATGAGATTTTTTAATTATTTTCGCTAGTAGATTGAGCTCAGAAAGCGCCGGTAACATTAAGTGAATGATTCCGTATATGCAATAAAGATAACAAATTTTCCGGTTTTTACTAAAGTTAAGAAAGTCGTAATTGTTTTTTTCGTGATACCTTCTCACACCACCAACGAATTTTGACAAGATTATAACCAATGCTTCATTGAGCCAAATTTGAGGAAAAATTCGGTCAATCCTGAGATAAAAGGCCATAAGTAATGTGACACACATAAGAACATAGGTAAGCACATACATACATATGGTTTATTAGTCTAGGTGTTCACCTAAAAACGTGAAGATTTGAAGAAAATCTAATGCCCCATTTTTGACACAATCGCCTTACTTTTCCTTTTAATATAATTTGGGATAATAAAACCATATTTGTACATTTTAGGAATATTTTATAAATAAGGAATAAATATACTGCCATTAAACGGCAGAGATTTGGGGATAAAAAAACGGCGAGCTGAATACATGCTGTTGTAAATCGAAAAGAAATATTTCGGGCAGATTACTGTAAAAATAAAGTAAAAGATTTATGAACTGTATATATTAAAGAACATAAAATTATTAGGGAGATGTAATCGGGATAAAAATAATAAGGAAGAGAAAAACGGTAAACAAATGAGGATTTGGCAGGTTGAAGTCAAAAGATTGACGAGAAATAGAGATTGTAGAAGGTATCAGACCTGTTAAACGACTGACCAGAAAAATAAAAATAAATGCTGTAACAACTGGATTAATTTAAAGAATAAATACTGAATTACAATTATAACGAAGGTAGAAGCAATTACATAAGAGAAATCAGTCACGGCTAATACACCTGGTGTATCTGCATTATTATTTGATGAACGTTTAGTATACTCTAATCTGTAATCTTGACATGTATCATATTGTTATGTGCCGCATATTAACTAGTGATCTAAATAAATTATTTATTACTAAGTAATTATTTATTGAATGATATTAATAAAATTATGCAATCCTTGCAACTTAAAAAAAAAGAAGATTAATTTACCACATTAAATTCGAAATAGTTTCCAGGATATGAAATGGAAATTTTATAGTGTAAAAAAGATGGGACATGCTTAACTGGGATTCAAACCCTGAACTTCCGAATGAAAGGCCAAGACGCTATCACTCTGCTGTCACGGAGACCATCAATTTAAAGTTACATATGTAGAGCCTTTTTTCAGTGCTTTTTTCAAGTGACTTTTAAGTTGCTATTTTTTAAGTGACTATCCTGAATTAGGTATTTGAAGTTTTCCTCTCGTTAAAAACAACCGTTTAAGTAAATTTAACTAATTCTTTTATATTATTTAGTACGTTAAGTATAGCTCAAGAAATTAAGAAATATTCAAGTACAATTTAATCACAGTTTAATGTAATATTTTACATTATTTCTGAAAGATTACATAATAGCTTAACGACACAATTCGGACTTTTGGTATTAAATAATTATTTTAAGATAGCTATTGAATAGTTGAGTGGCATCCAACAACTTTATGTGGTTTTTATTTTCCCCATAAATACGGCTACATAAAAGGTAAGGTAATCGTGTCAAAAATGTGGAATCGGGTGTTTTAAATAATCTTTATGTTTTAGGGTCCAAATAGTTAATGTAGACAAAAAAAATCACATGTGTGTTATTGCACTGCTTTTGGCTTTACATCTTAGGGTTGACCGAACCAATTTTCTTCAAAGTGACTAAAATATTTATATATGTGGCATTGATCTATTAATTTTTTTTTGATTCGGTCAGTGTGTGGGGGATTATCGCGAAAATACAATTTCGATTTTCTTAATTTTTCATAATTTTAGAAAAAAACTTTGGCAAATTTGTTACCTATACTGTATTTATAGCGTGATTCACCTAATGTTACCGGCACTTTATGAGCTCATTATAGTAGCAAAAATAATGAAAAAAGGTCAAACAAACATGGATCTGGAAACCTTCCGTAAGCGAGTTACAACTAACGAAAGATTTCGCCCCAATTCCCGGGCAAAGAGTAAAATAAAATCATATTGAAATTCTGGGATTCCAAATTAAGAGATAAACTTGATGTGCTGATGGCTTGAACCTATAAAATTAAATAGAACAGGTTACAGAAGCATATCTCCAGTAATTTTCACAATGTCCTACGTAAAACAGAAAAATGTTCTTTAAAACAAGTTCTATTTTACTTTTCTAATACAAAATCTCTATTAAATGGCTAATTAATTCGTAAAATTTATTGCAAAAAGTTGTAGAGAATCTAATCCAGATAAAACTGGATTATTGATAAATCATCCAATAAATCAACCCCACCTCTTAAAATTGAAATATGGTTATAGCGAATCATCAATATCTGTGTTAATGTTAAACAGCTAAACGTGTAATCTTAAACTGAATCAGGGCTACCATTTCTGACATGTTGTTAATTAAAACTCAATCAAGAAAGAACACCGAAATCCAGGATGTAGAATGATAATTAAAGGTTTTATGAAAGTTTCTTCTTCACATATAGAGCTATCAAGAAATGCCTACAAATTGTTTTAAATTATAGCCCCGAACGAAAAATGCAACAAAAGTTTTTAAAAATATTCTTTTTCTTATTTCAGTCTTTATTGAAGGGGGTGTATTCAGTGTTATTGAAGGGGGGATTTAAATATATATATATTCTTTAGCTCTTTTAATTTTATTATTAATAAAAAATTGTATTGTTTATCACTTGAAGGATTATTAGAATTAAAGTAAATTTTTCACTTTCATAATATTCCGAACCCAAAATGAGAAGCTAATCTTTTTTACTTCCTTGTATGAAGTGAAGAAAGTATTGTGGTCGTGAAAAACTTATGTTTTCAAATTTCTACGAAAATATCTATTTTGATAATTCCTGAATCCATTTTGACTAGTTTCGGTGTGAGGTCTGTACGTACGTACGTATCTCGTATGTTTAATCTGACTGTGATTAATCATATTTTTAATTACAAATATTAATATATCTGGTATGCATTAATGTTGTTCCACATTATTATATAATTTTTTCAAAATTAAAAAAAAAAATTACTTTTTACTTCCTTGTACAAAGTAAAGGAACTATTGCGTTCACGAAAAATTTCAATTTTTAGATTTCAACGGAAATAACCATTTTGACCATCCCTAAATCTATTTTGACTAGTTTCGGCGTGACGTATTTACGTATCTCGCATAACTCAAAAACGATTAGTCGTAGCATGTTGAAATTTTGGATTTAGGACTGTTGTAACATCTAGATGTGCACCTCCCCTATTGATTGTAATCGACTAAACCAAAAGTGTCAAAAACCTCAAAATTAAAAAATAAATTTGGATCGTGGACTTTTTCTTAACTCTAGTAATAAGCCCTCATTGAGAGCTTTTCAACGGTATATCATAAGTGTAACTTATTTTCATTGCTTTCAGAGTTATAGCCAAATAAAATTTTAATTAATGGAATATTTGGACAGTACAAGGAGGAAAGCACATCGGTTCGATTCAGACGCCAGCTACCTTTTTTTTTTTTAAATTAAATATATTGATTTATTATCTTTTGATTACCATATCCACATCCACACATATCCAGATCCACTTCATTTTTTTTTTTATTTTCATACAAATTAACCGGCTTAGCTGGAAAGTCATGCTTTATTTTGCCAACTTTTTTTTTTCACTAGAAAAATACGTAAAAATTCACCAAGATTGTATATGCTGCCTATCGGGAAAAAATGTTCACTAACTTAATTTTGCCAGTACCTTCTTTCCTACTCATATCACAATAAAATTATTAAATTCAATTAATTTTTTTTATTCTTACACATTTCTACAAATTGGATCATCTCTCAAAACATTATTTATTTTTTAATTTTTACACGTTTTTTTAAATTTATTTTCAATTTGTAATATCCTAAAATTCGAGTTCACTAGAATGTAGACGTCTATACTAGGAAACCTATTGTACCAGAATCAATATATATGTAATCAAATATATATATTTGATATGTAATTGAAATACAGCTCAAATACATATCACTGGTTTTCAAATTAAATGTTTGTGAATTTAAATCTGGTTCATAAACATATTAGTTAAATTTTAAAAGACTGATCTCGTATGTTTTCCAAATTACAGCTTTATAATTTCCTGATGTGAAAGTTAATAGAACCTGAGGAATCAGTTTAGGATTAACTACAAGTAGCATGACGTTAACGTCATTTATTTTTCTTTTGAATATTCCAGAAGTCTCCAGATATTCTATGCAGCTTCTGGATTCTGGATTCGGAGCTCTTTGGCAGTCACAAACATAAGTGAGGTCGACTTGTATAGACTTAGATTAACCATACCTGAGGTGTGTGGTTAATTGAAACCCAACCACTAAAGAACAAACAAAAAAATAATAAAAAAACAAAAACCACTAAAGATCAACGGTATCCAAGATCTAGTATTCAAATCCAAATAAAAGCAACTACCTTTATTAGGATTCGAACCTGAAAACTCTCGATTTAAAAATCAAGCTGATTTACGATACGAGTTTTACCAGTAGACCAATCCGCCAGTTTGTTAACATAATTACACGTGCTTTGTCAGCCGTTTTGCCTAGTAGATTTAGGATAGCGTTTACTGCTCAGGTCATGTAACAATGTTGTACCAACAAACAACCTTCACCCTCCATTAAAAAACATTCTTTCCTTCCTTTGTCGGAGACTTTGACTCCGACACTCAGGTTTTATCGCGGAGCGAATGGTCCAGATTCTTTTGCTTTGAGCAATGAATCATCTGAAACCAAACTTTTTAACTAGGGTACGTTGACAGTACCTGACATTGAAAAAACCTCGAATCACTACAAAAATCGATCGGGTGAAACTCTACTGAAATCAGAGGGAATTTTTCTTATATCCCTATAGCAGTTGATGCTAGATACTTTTTTGGAGGTGATAAGTTGGTGAATGAAGAGCATTTAATGTTGCATGCCAAAATTATGTTTGTATAGCAAAAGAACGAAGCCTATGGCCTACCAAGATTTGCATTAGTGCAAACATAAAAAACTGTTGTTACATTAATTCGGGTTATGTACTGTTAAAGATTGGATGATTGATGATAGGCAAATGATTAAGGAAGTGCAATCAGAATTTAGAGTATAATGGTACATAACTTGATGAATCTCTTCCGGATAGTAATTGGTCGGTTTCATTCACCATAAAAAACGTCACAGTAATATCACAAATTCATAAACCACAAATGAAATAAACTAATACACACGCAAAATTTTCCGATGATATCTAACAAATCTTAGTAATAAATTTTAATTTTATTTAGCAGAAATTTCATATTTAATATCTGAATTATATTTTATTGGATATATGCAGTAAATTTTTATTGCAAAACATTTTTATAAAGAATTAATAAATAAATCTTTTATTCTGATCACATCAGTGATGTGATATATGTATTAGGTAGATATGCTACTCCATAAATGACAAAAGGATCTACCTGGAATGGATTAAGGGAAATCTTAGTAAAAATATGCATCAGAGCAGCATTATAGAACAGATAAGTAATTAGCCGATCTCTATGGCAGAGTGGTAGCGTGTCGGCCTTTTCTTTCCTCCGGGTTTGATTAAAATTAGGAGTTCGAATATAAATATATGTTACATTGAACAGAATGCAGAAATTTCACGTTTTTTTTTTCTTTTTTTAATTAGTATCATTTGAAATTTAAAACAGGATAATATTGTTTCTGTAAAGGAAAATTTATTTTAGATAAATTGTTAGATAAATTTTAGGGAAAATTTATTAAATGGTTATAATACGGACCTTTTCCATAAGCGTCGTACTCACGTATTGCGTCGAGTAACAAGAAAACACTTCTCCGGAGTGGTTTGATAGAGCTTGGATACTAGGATATCCCATTTAAAACGTAACTCACCAGTCAGCCTTGTATAATATTTGAATTGACTGCCCAACTTCCCTAACGTTTTACTGGAAGGAGTGGTCCACATTGAAGCAGTAGACTGCTACTGATAGCCAGAACCGAGCGATCACAACGCTTAGTGCATTGTTACTGAGAAAGTGGTGTTTTCACAAGATGAACGTGTTTTTATTCTTGAGTCCTACTACTCCTACTTGAGCACGCGATTGAAGGTTGTAGTGCAAGAATCTTTATCCCGAAAGTATCTTGATAAACCAGCACCTAACAAGACATCAGTTTTGAGGTTAATGGTTCAATTTAAAGAGACAGGTTCTGTTAATAACAAGAAATAAAAAAAAATCGATGACAGTGTTGAATGCAGACATAGTCGCTGAATTCTAATACCGATTAACTGCCTCGCCAAAAAAAAATCAATTAAACGCTTGTCAGCTGAAGGTTAATTTACCAAAATCTACCATTCATCGGGCGACAAAAAGTATTTAATTTATGACTATATCAAACTTAAACAATTCATCAACTTCTTGATCTATATAAAGAAAAACGGCTAGAATATTATCATTGGATTCTTCGATTCGTGTGTAAGCGTATTTATTTTATTGACATGAGTTTTTTCACAAATGAGGTATAGTTTCATCTGGACGGCTTCGTAAACAGCAGTAAAAAGTAAGATTTCGAGGGATGAAAATCCCAAAAGTATTATAACAAACAATTGGACTGCAGAAGATGGGAGGATGATGTACGATATCACGAAAAAGAAATTACTAGTCCTCTTTTCTTTGAGTAATCCATTACTGCAGAACGATATCAAAATATTTTATTGCAATTCATTGCACTCTTGGAAGAGGAAGATCGATACAGCTGGTTCCAAGATGATTGTACATCACAAACGCACATTCATCTTCTAATTCGAATTCTTCCAACGAATTCTATGGTAATCGCGTTAATGATCGTAGCTTATGGCCACCGAAATCTCCAGATTTGAGTAGCCAGATTTTTTCTTTGGGGTTATCTCAAAGAGAAAGTCTACAGCAACAAGCCACGAACACTTGAACAACTGAAGATCAATCAATATCGAACACACTGTTTTAGATATCAATCCACAAACTCTAAAAACACTTGCAAGAAATACAGTGAAAAGGGGGAAGCGTGTATTCGTGAAAATGGCGGTCTCTTCCAGCATTACTCTAGAATGTAAGGTATTGCAAATACCTTAAATGTAAGATATTTAGATATGATGTAAGATATTTAATTTAATAATTTACAAATGCCTTTTTTATTTAAATATACCTAGTAACGTAGATGGGTTGCGTTTTATATGGGACACCCTGCTATTCTATTTAAAAAAGATTGGACATTAATTCATTTTTAAATCTCTAAATATCTTTATTTATAATTCATAGTATTTAATAAATATGTACATAAACAAATAAGGAAAAATACTGATTACTTTCGTTTAAACTATTTAAAAATAATTATATTTGTTTAAAAAATTTAATTATTATAATAAAATGTCTAAGTATAGATTAGTTTAACAATCAAATTTCTTAATATTCACTTAAAAAAGTGTTAACTAAACATTTAAAATAATTTGTTTGTAAAGAGGCCAAACCGATTGAGGTTTTAAATCTTCTTTCTTTTAACGCAGATATCACTACAGTTAATTTATTGAATTTAATTATTCTATTTTTATTTTCACCCCTCATTTACAACAGATTTATTAAAGGGGTTGTGTTTAATGCCGTAAAAAGTGCTTAAAAATTCAATCGGAATTTCATTAAATTCCCCTCTCATAAAAAAGAATTCAGCCATGTCCCTTTGGTTTCTTTTTACAAAAAAAGTAGAAAATAAATGTCCGCTTCAGTGATTTGATATTATCTACTAAATACAAGTAGAAAGAGTTAACATAAATAATAGAAAGAGCTTGAGAGGGAGTTGTGATAGATTGACTATACCCATACAATTTGTCAACCAGCATTTCAAGATTGCAAAATCAGAAACAATCCAGATATTGCTAATTTATTTATAATTGTAATAATTCTGCTGTCTGGATTAATATTTCCATCGTTGTAAATATTTAAATCAACAAACTGTAACACTAAAACAGATTATTCAACTACGTCCAATTATATATATACATATATATAAAAAGTTAACAAAGAATCCACTCTCCTTGGTAATAAAATTAGCAATTGATACCAGAATGTGTCCTTTATTAACAGAAATAATAAAGCATAAACAATTTTCTTATTTAACGAAAACTTATAGTAAACATATATATGATGATCATGTATACCAAGATTGCGCAACATAAATGATTTAAAATTCACTTTTGTCATATCATTAACCCTCTAATTTTATTTACAATTTATGCAAAATTAGTCAACATTTCTGCAATCATTAGTTTTTGTCCTCTTAACCAGATGGAGGAACTGAGAAAAGTATTTTTTTAAATTGTTTTTTTTTTATAAAGGCGCGGTCATCAACAGCCATGGTCATTACTCCGGTGGAAATTGGTAGCGTATGAGAAGTACCATACCTAACCGGGATTCGAACCCGGTACCTCCCCTCACACGCTATATACTTAGCCACGAAGGTCGGTCAATTTGTTTTTAAATTGTTAAAAAAAAGAGCCATTCAAATATTATGAAATATCTGGGTAAAATATTTTTCTATGATCTAAAAAAAGAGTATCAATTAAAAAAAATAATAATTATTACAGTGAGCTAACATTCCAAGTCGTATCCCACTTTCTTCCGAAAGCTGTTGATTAAAAGCTGCCTTTTTTTTGCTACATAAAATGAAAAGAATTAGTAAAATATGTCTCCAATTATGATTATGCAAATGTAGACTACTCTCTTTTTTCTTGTTTAGCCTCCGGAACCACCGTAAGATATTACTTCAGAGAATGAATGTGATGAAGATGTATGAATGTAAATGAAGTGAAGTCTTCTACAATCTCAGGTCGACCAATGTGCCGGCCTCCGTGGCGCGAGTGGTAGCGTCTCGGCCTTTCATTCCGGAGGTCCCGGGTTCGAATCCCGGTCAG
>JAAAKQ030517855.1:6834-19205 GCA_010016005.3 Zanna intricata | reverse complement strand
GCTGCCACGACCTCCAGGGCTGGCCGATGACATGCCGAGAGGCGATTCCAGCCGCCCCTGGAAAGACGGCGAGGGTGGTTTAGTCGGTAGGGGGTGGGAGTAACACTGTTTCATGGTTGCTACGGTTCCATGTCCAGTGCCCACTTAGCTTTGCTAGGTCAGGGCGGCTAGCGTCCTGGCTTCGAGCCCGATACACCCCTGCAAAGACCCTGCAGGAAGTGCGTAAGTCCATTCCTTCATAAAAAAAAAAAAATTAGTCATACCCATGGGTATTTATTCATGAATAAATTATCTGTTTTTAATTATTCTACTACTAATTATCATCTTCTTTTAATCATTTTTACCAGCTCAAAACAGGAATATGTTTAAATATATTGAAATATATTTTTAACATTTTTATAAAATCGCTTTACCATTTCTTAATTTTTAAAGTAAATATAATAATTATTAATAAATCAAATAGTTAAATTTAAGAAAAGAAAAGTTTAAAAAATATTTGTGTATGATGTCGGATTCGAACTCGATATGCCTTCCCTTTGTAAGATCCAAATATTTCATAATTAAAATTTTATTTGGCTATAACTCTGGAACCATAAAAATAAGTACCATTATACATGTTTGAAAAACTCTTAAAGAGGGCTTATTACTGCAATTAAGGAAAAATTCAAAATCCAAATTTATTCAGACGTCTGACTGTATACAGATTTTTGGTCCAGTCGACTGCAATCAAAAGGGGAGGTGCTCAACTAGATGTTATAACAGTCCTAAATACAAAATTTTAAAATTCTTCAGTTAATCGTTTTTGAGTTGTACAAGATATATATTTACATAAGTTCGTACAAACATCATATCGAAACTAGTCAAAATGGACTCAGGATGGTCTAAATGGATATTTCCGTTGAAATCTTAAAACCGAGATTTTTTGCCGATATTTTCAAGTTACATAATACCGGGAATGGGTAATAATAACCACTTTGGATCCCTAAAACTGTTCTCATATGGTAATAAGTTTATGATATAAAGGATATTTTGTTACATTATTTATTTAAGATTCTAAAAATGAAAATATTGATTTATGCAGGAGAACATATCCCGTTCTCCTGCATAAAATTACCCAAATTTTGTAGAGGTTTAATTTAGTTGGTGCCCACTGAGTTGGAAAAGCCTTAAAATCTATAATCTATTTAGGGCAATTTTTCTTAAGATGATTTCTGAGCGAGTATCTCTTTCTTTTTTAACATTTAATATTTTCCTTATCCTTAATTAATAATTTCTCCATTTTATTACAATTTTTATTATAATTTTTTTTCTAGTTAATCAGCTCTTCATAAGGATGACTGAAAGAAATTTGAGTTCACATAGAGACGATGTATTTTTGGTTTGATTCGATGTTTGGCCGTCTATTAAAGACCAGTTCAAAAAATCTATTTACTTTCCCTTGAAACCATAAAAATTAGTAGGTTAAGTGGTGCTAGACGAGGTAATTATAAAATAATGATAAAAGGCAGAAATTGCAGAAAATTTTGTTTAGTTAAAGTAATGAACTTTGCAAATTGAAAAAAAAATTCAAAAATGGTAAATAAAAATATGTTGTTTAAAAGCTATAATCAATTGATAAAATTAAAGAGCCAGACGGTTTAAAAGAAGGATAAGGAAATTCTGAGAAGAAATAGTAAGAAATCTGTAGAGTTTAAAAAAATTAGAAAGTAAAATATTATGAAATAACAGGAAGAAACAAGACGTCTGGTATTGCCTACGAGTTTATACTTCTTTAAGAGAATATATTTTGAAGAATGTTTTACTACGTTTTATAATCTAAGGGATGTTTGAAAAAAGTTGGTAAGGAGGTAAGAAAGTTACATAATGGGGGATAATACTGGGATCGAAGATACTTACGAGAATTTGAAAAGAAAGGCTGGAGGACAGAACTGCTTAGAGAAAAAAACTTGAGAACATCTGGAGGCAGAACACGAATTTCGACTTGTTTATTACATTTTGATTTATATCACAGCTTACTATTTTAATTTTATTGTTACTTATATTAAAACCGAATTATTTTTAAATAAACTTTAATACTTTTTACAAAAAAACAAAATATTTCTATCAAAGCAAGGATAACATTACCGTATTTTATCGTAACTTAATAATTTTTATTTATTTTAATGGACTTTTAAAATTCTTAAAAATTTCATTTTCCTTTAAACTTCTGTGTAATAATGAATATAGAAGAATTACTAGACCCAGTCTTGCTTTGATATTCATAAATATTACATTCATTATATCAATTACAAAAAAAATTCCCGCGATGTACTACGACTATTTTTTGTAAACATAATTATGAATCTGTAAACTAAGTTAGCAATAAAATCGCAAAAAAGATGATATAATTTTTGTATTGCTCTTTCATAATTATAAAGGTAAAAGGAATTATTTTATGGTGTGAACCATAAAAATAGATTTTTCCCTAATAGTAATGTCTATATACACAAAAAAATAACAATCATAATTAAATAAGACTAGTGCTGTTAATTCTTTCTATTCCTAATAACGTAATATTTAAAATATTTTAATTAATTTCTTTAACAATTAAAAATCTATGTAAATGATTTTTTTTTTTTATTTTATTAAAGAAAACACTATTGTTTGAACAAAGATAAAAATCCAATTTTATATTTTTAAAAATAAATAAAACCATTATAGAAGTTGTTATATTGCTTTGGAAGTAACTTTTATTCCCTTTTTTATTTTTATTTTATACTCTTTTAATTAAATTAGTTTTTCTGAAAAACCTTACATTATAGTAACAGTATTTTCCTGACTCATATATTTATTTATAATAAAAAGAAACGTATTGTTTCATTTCATTCCCATAAACTGTGTTTTTTATATTTTAAATAAATACCTTATTACTAATATACAAATATCTTTATTATATTTCTGTCTATCATTTGTTTCATTAATTTATTAGTAAATATAAGTTAATGATAATTAGTAAAATTACATTTATATTTTATATTGAGGGATTTAGTTTTGATAAATGGACCATAAAAAACCTTGAAATATTTCAATTTTCTCAATATAAATTGTAGAAAATATTTGCTAATAGCCGATGATGAAAGAAAACTTAAATACTACTTAGATGAAAAATACTTAAATACTTCCAAATTTTAGAAATGCATCAAAATATATCAACACTTGGCCTATTAGATAACAGTCGAGGAATTCAGAGATTAAAATTATACTTTTAAAATTCAAATTTTTCTAAACGTTCATTTTTAGTCTAATTATACATACATTACATTGGAATATAAGTTCCAATGTAAGTTCCTCAATATAAAATATAAATTTAATTTTACTCATTATCAATAACTTACATACATTTCATTGGAGTGAAGCAATTAAATACGTGTATCAAAGAATCAAACTACTGAGTACTGTCTTCTATAAAAATTAATATTAATAAAATTTATAAAAAGTATTTTTTTTGCCAATAAATTGATTTTAAAATGTAAAATTGTTCTTCCTATTGAAATTAGAAGATAAAAATTTAAAAAAAGACGGGAGAAAATAATAAAATAAAGGGAAATTCTTATTTCCCTTCCAATTACGTCTCCCAACACTGATTGTTCACCTATAAATTAAACCTCATATCTTCTGTTCATTGGAAGAATTATTTCGTTGTTAACTTTTTATGGCTGGATTTGAAAGCCAATTTAATAAGAATGCCCCTTTTCTCGATTGCATCAAGGAATAAATATGAACCTTGATGAGTTTTCTTAATTTACAAAATGAAACCAGTAAATATTACGTGTAAAATGCAATATTATTCCTTTTTTAAAGTTTCTTTTGTTCTTTTTTTATAATTTTTTTTTTCTTCACTTCAGAGCCGGACCCACAATAAAGCATTGAACAGCTCGGGGAGTTGTTATCTACTCTAATGGGCCTCCCTGTCTACCGGCAGTACGTTCTACACGACAGATTAGCTCACTGGTTTGGATCCTTTCTTCTGCCTGCCTCAAACCCCGAGAGCGGAGGACCAGTGCCAACCTAGTCGGCCCTAGACCCCACCCCAAAGGCCAGGACTCGGTCTTTATGCCCTTGCTTCTAATGTGACTCTCCCGCACAGAAAACCCATCAGGACTCGATCTTTGAGATCTTAGCGTAGGTGCTGTAATGTGGGAGTCCCTGTGCGTTCCCTGTGTGTTGCTAACGCCCATCAGTGCAAGCACCGACGAACGGCAGGTCTGCAGGGACCTGTCCCCAATTCCAACACAAGTCAGTCCTAGAGCAACAAATACTGCTGTCCTCGCAGCCAACCCCCAGCTAATGTATAGACAGGAAGGTCAAGGCATACCATACAATAGACACAGGAAGAGGTACATTAGAAAAACAAGATATTACAGACATAAATACGTAAACATAAGTAAATTAACACACTATGGATTCGGATGCAATAGACGGGGAATTTTAAAAGAAAGGCTGGAAAACAGAACAGAACTTTTTAAGAAAAACTTATGAACATGTGGAGACAGAATACGAAATTTGCCTCGTTTATTATATTTTGATTTATATCACAGCTTACTATTTTAATTTTAATAGGAATATTAAAAATAATACTCTTATTACTTAAGAACTTAATTGTTGTAAATATTATTTCAAAAATATATATACGTTTTTAAATAATAGTTTCACGAAAAATAATATACGTTACCAAACAAAATATCTTCTAATTACAGAATTTAGAAATCGACTTATTCATAAAGAGTAGTTAAAGTGGAGGCAACCTCAACGAATAGATTGATCTCTTTAAAAAGGGAAGAATTTTCTCTGTATGATAACTCACCAATCTGCAGGAATGTTGATGATATCTGAAATATTAAAGATCCAGTTTTTTTTTTTATCTTTCCTAAACATCAATAGTGAAAGCTATTGTAAATACTTATTTTAATGTGCTCTATAATATTACAACATTTAGGTTCGTTGAGAAAGGCAGAATGAGGTTTTGAACTTAAAAATATGCTGTCAAATCTTTATTTTATGGTCATATAAATCATTTAGAATACTTTTAATAAAATTACTCATATTTATATGCCAGTATAAATTTATTTAATCCTAAAATAAAATAGCTATATTCGTTTTTATTAATTCAGACGATACAGCTGTTTTTACGTTATAAAGCAAGCGTGTAAGTTAGGAGCTTATTATAAAGTTTATATTTTTTAATAAGTTACCTAGCGAGTAAAATATTTTCCCTTGAAATTATTTTAAAATAAATTACAGAATTTATATTACAGAAACACTGTTACTCTGTCGATGAGTTTTTATTTAATACCTTCTAATTACATATAGAATGCTGAATTTTTTGTATAATTGGACCTAAACTGAAGCATAGCACAGCCCGGGGGATTGTCTACTCTAATGGGCCTACCCGTCCACCGACTGCATGTCCGGCATTATAGGTCGACCCAGCGGTTCGGATCATTTAATATACCTGCCTCCAACCACCAGGATGGGATATCAGAGCTTACATAGTCAGCCCGGCACCCACCCCGACGACCGGGACTCAGTCTTCATGCCATTCACCTCAAATGCGCTGTTGATGAGGGAGCTGCATTGAGACTCGGTCTTTTGTGTAATTTAGCAGGAAGTATGCAGCGAATCCCGGCGTTGACAAAGACAAGAAATTGATATTCACAGGGCAGGAACACCAGAGAGCTGGTTGAAATCGAACGCAAGGAATACATTCCGACATGTATTTTCTGCTTCTGTCCAACCCGGACACAAGAAGGAAAACAAAAGTTATGTACGAGCACGAGAAACACATACGCAGGAAATGAGATACAAAAATAGTGCATCCAGAGGAAATAACATGCAAAAAAGAATACACACAGATCTTCTCTACAATAAAACCTCATCTGTTAATGTGTTTGGTTTCCCGAGAAGTGCTCCGGGAGACCCCATCCGCCCGTCCTGCAGTAGATTCCCGAGGGGCCGACGGGGCATCACGGGTGTCGCTTAAGCGAGACATATTTAATTAAATTAACAGAAATAATTAAATTCGGTTGAAAAAGGACCAAAATAAAAGCAAAAAGGTAAGAAAAGAAAAGAACAAGTATATAAACAAACCAAGTGTATGTAAACAAAGTTAAGGCTACGAGAAAACAACCAAATCGATGTGTAGCAACAGTATAAACATTCCGTAGCAACGATAGGTTACTACTAAAAAGGTCACAAAACAAATACAAAATTCAATAACATGGAACTAACAACGAATAAAATAAACAAGGACAAAACAACAAACAAATAACCAAAGAAACTACAAACGAATAAAGCAGACGAAACTAACAACTACAGCAGTGAGTCAGCTGAGCAAGACACGACCGTATTCCATCAGATCTTGAGAACCTCAATATATTATTTTGTCAACCTTGTATACTTTAACAAAATTTACTTAAATACATATTCAAATAGTTAACCTTTACCGTCTTTATAATTATTATATTATAATGTGCCAAATTTATTTATTTATTACATATTTCATAGTTGGATCACTATTATTAGGTAAAATAATTTCTTAATAGTATCTTTTTAACTACTTTTTGTTTATTTATAAATGCTATATTGATCTGATATTGGTATATTGATCAGATCAATGTTTTTTTTTTTTTTTTTCTATCCGGAGGTCCCGGGTACGAATCCCGGTCAGGCATGGCATTTTTCACACACGCTACAATTCGTTCATCTCATCCTCTGAAAATATAACTTAACGGTGGTTCCGGAGGTGAAACAAAAAAAAAAAGATCAAGTTTTTCTGCTGTTTTCTGGATACTTTCATATGAGTACCAAAACAGTCCGTTTTTTTGTACGTGGTAAAGCAAACAATTTCTGACCATAATCATGTAATGATTCAAAATTGACTCCACAACTTTAAAAGCATATCTTTATATGCTTTTAAATCTTTATATTTAATTTATTTTCTTTATATGTAATAAATCTTTATTTATTGATAACTTGCAGATTCGGTTGAAGTCTCATCTCATAGCAAAACACATTAGGTTTTAACTCATGTAGATGATTATTACCGAATTTAGCTTCCAGCGTCACCAGTCTTGTTAAAAATGAATACATTTACTGCGTCGAACCACGCTCCCTGTGTGTTTTGGATTCACGATTTGCAGTCTGCAACTGCAGTTCAATGTAATTTTCGTGGAGGGTACAGTATGGAGCCTCTAGTAGGCATAAAATTTACTCTTGGCACCAAGCCTTCATTGGCACACTGCTCTTCTTACAGGAGGAAACCGTAAATGGTATTTTTTTTTTGTTTATCTATACCAGGTTACATAATAACAGCTCAGTGACATTATGTCAGCAATGCTTTCCAGAGATGCTAAGGCATCTGTCCGCAGTCTGTTTCTGTTTTTGTTTGTTCTGTCGCAGTCTGTTTCTGTTTTTTCTGTTTCTGTCGTGTAATTGTAAATGTAGTGTTCAACAGACTCAGGCCGACCATTGTAAAACCACCAAAGAGCACCGATATATATAGTCTACCATTCAAATCCACATAAAAGCAACTGTCTTTACAAGGACTCGAAACTTAGAATTCTCGACTTTGAAAATCAGTTGATTTTCCGATGATGAGTTTAACCACTAGAATAACCCAGTGGATTTAATTTATCTGGAAATGTTTCAAAATTTTCTAATTCTTCAGTTAGACTATAATGACCATGATGGAAGCCATTTCTATCAGCAAGACGGGGCACCAGCTCACTACCGCCTAGAAGTACGAGATTTTCTTGATTATTGATTCCCAAGTAGATCGGTCGTGATAGTTTAATTGCAGGACCACCTCGCTCCCCAGATCTAACCCCGCTAGATGTTTTTTGTTCGGTTTGATCAAATCGGGTTTTCGTACTCCCTTTGCCTGCTTATTTTTAAGCTAAGACTTCGAATTGACGCCTCAACTGCAGAGATAACAATCAAATAAATCCCTGACTACAGCCTCGAATGAAATCGACCTGAGATGAGATTTACGTTGCATTACAAACGTAAGCCATATCGAACCAAAATGAATGTTGCGTGAAAAATTCATGTGAATTTCTATGAAATGAAATCTCAACAGAATCAGTAAGTTATCTCAATAAATCTTTTTATGCTTAAATAATTGTGAAAACCCTTTTTGAATCACCTGTAATAACAAATAATTTATTTATATCTGAGAATATTTATTTATACAAAAAATATTTATTGTTTTATTAATTTTTCAGTAACTATATTTATGAACTTAAGTTATATTTAATAGAATTCAAAAATATTACTTTTTGTCATCCTTTTACATACATTAGCATTATCTCTTAACAATTAGCATTACTTGCTATTTCCTTCTGGTTTTTTTACATAATATATCTTTCTTGCAATAAAACATAAAAATTATATCTGAGGATTATGTTTATTTTAACATCCTAACACATATTTTAAGTTTTGTCCCGGTTATTTATTTTTTATTTTTTTTTGAAAATCTTAAAAACTAATATCTAATCATTACATGCAGAATAAGAAATATTTCTTACATTATATGTTTAACAGGAGAATGTTGTATTATGTAATAATACCCACATCATTAAAATATAATACGAGTAGCTTATGTAAACAAAAAATGGTTCAAATCTTTGATAGTATAACTCACGGATAAAAATGTACCAGTTCCCAGTCTGTTCTATTTCTTCTTTCCTCTACGTATCAACATATTATCTGCACTTAGATTATTTTTTTCTTTTTAATTTTTTTAAGAAGCAGTTTTACCTCGGTACCCCCTCCTCACAGAGTCTTCACTTCCCGTATTTTTAATCAAGCTTAGAACATGAACTTGTAATCCTGCTCCTCTAATTTTCATATTATTTCAGATAGTAGTACACTCTTCTGTCCTGTAATAAACTTCATCCTTTATTTTCTGTTTCTCTTTCATCAATTAATTTTCAGCACGGTTAAAATAATTTTAATCTCCATACTCTCCTACATTCATTTTCTTGCCTAGAAGATATTATTGGCCATATGTAGTCAAACACCTAAATTTGAAATTTATATCTTATCAAAATATACGATATTATTTTTTTTTACAATTTCCATAAAAAATACTATTAATATTTTAATTTGTATAAATAAAAAACAATCTTCGTTTTGTGTGTGCCTTAATTAGTCAAAAACTGAAGTTGACTTGAGACTGTACAAGATTACATCTCATTTACATTCATACATATCCTCATTTATCCTTCAAAGTAATATCTTACGAGGTTCCGGAGGCTAAACAGAAAAACAAAGAAGAAGGGAGAATATTTTAGGGTAAAGTCTGGGCTTGTTTAAGGCTAGTTTTTTATTAAATATTTATGAAGCACATACGCTTTATTAAGATTAATTAATCAGTTTGAATACATAAATGTAGATAGATAATTTATAGAAGTTTTCCGCTTACTTGTCTTTTTAGGCAATTAATTCACCGTTTAAGTACACAGTTTGTGAACGGGAATATTGTGAAAAATTTGGTAAAACAATAAAATTGATAAACGTAAAGGCTGATACATTTCCTAGTACTAAGTTCTCGGATTTTTTATTACAGTTATTAATTAACATATTTAGATTCCATGAAATTATCTAAAACTGTTTTATTTTAATTTTCAGAGTTTATTTATTTATATTTAACTGGAAGTAAAATAAAAAAGTATTGTAATCAGACTCATTAAACAGTTGAGCATTTTAATCTGTATGAACATTATGAGTATTCCACAAGAATAAAAATTCTTTGATGTTAAAATATTATCATTTTGTAAAATAATTTGAAATATAATACTTAATTTTTGTACAAAAAAAGGAATTAATAAAACAATAGATATTAAAAACTGAGTACGGTACCGAGTCAGTAAGATATTTTGCATAAAAGAAATATGGTTAAATGAAACATAAGACTTGATGAAAGGATTTCAGGTAAAGATAAGGGTAGATACCTTCTTTTTTAAGAAGATAAGTGCCCTTAGCAATTAGGCAGCTCATTAAGAGAAGCTCTTCACCATCTTTACCCTTCATTGTCAACTTTTCATTACTTTTAATAACCTTTATCGTGCAGGATCAAAATTAACACTTTGTAATCTAAAGTTAACTTTAATATGGAAATTTTTAGTATCATTAATTCTAATTGTAACCTTACAATAAAATATAGTTCTTAGAATAATTTTTGAATTTATAATTATCCACTAATGTTTATGTTTATATATCTTCTTCTTCTTTTTTTTTTTTTTCTTTTTTTTTTTGTAAAGAGAAGCAATTTTGATTATATTTTTGAAGTTTAAATTATAAATTATTTTTACAAGGTTTTAATAATTTTTCTTTATAAATTTTATTTATATGTTTATTAATCATTTTATTTCTTTTATAAGGAAAAAGTAATAGTAAATAAACTTTCGTATAAGAACGCACAAAACTGATCATGTAACAAAATAAATTTTATTACAAATTGTAATAGCATGTATTAGAACTCTAGATATCGAAATCAGCTGATTAGCGATAACCAATTAACCTAAATAAATTCGGTGGGTTTAACTTTACCCAACATCCCAATCTCCTTAGAGGAAGGCACCCACGTTGTGACATTCCGGTCGCCAAGTTTCTCGAGTTTCCCTCCCTCGTTTTAGCCTTAATGAGTTTCAACAGAGTCATTTTCTTGACCCTCTAACTGATTACATATCACAATCATCAGCCTGGCATCAATTAGAATGCCACTGATACAAATGCTTCAGTAGATATTTATATCAGTGAATTTTAACTCAGCCTTTGCCTTCGCTGTAGGCTTCTTTCGGGCATCTTCTCTCTTCTAGTCCTACTCATGCCCTCTGAACTAGCTACGGCCGAGTTCACGGAAGCACAAATCCTGCGCCTATTTGACTATAACAGACTAGCTATAAGTGGCCGTAGATGTCTCATTCCATCGAATGTCTAATCAGTATCAAGCACATCATGAAATTGTCGATCGCAACAGCGATAATTTAGATGTAGTTCTCTTAACTGATCTTAGTTTGATCCCTTAAGCTTAGTTAAGTTAATTTCAAATACCGCGTGAGAATTACTTCATCACATGATCCGCCCTCGTCAAAACACGGAGCTACACCTCTCGGCTGCATAGACAACCATGTCCTTGGTAGTACAGTCCCTGTCCCGCCGACAGAAATATTACTTTCATTTTAAAACTGCCCTCGTCAAGTTGGCGCTACACCTCAAGGCTGTATGAAAAACATGCCCTTGGCAGTGCAGTCGTCATCCCGCTGATAGCAATACTCTTCTCCTTTTATAAAATAATTGCCTCTACTAACCGTGGCTGAATGCCAATACGCTTATCTCCGGTCAGTCAACTGTCCAGGAGGAGCCCTAGCCACCGGGGGAATACTCTACTTATACCCCCTCAGCTGATCTAAGTTGTGTAAGGAATCGGAGGAAGCCCTATGGAAGTACTATGATCCCATCTCTGGGAGTCTTCTAATTGAACTGCAGACCTATAAAGGAATTTACTGTCTCAAACTTTCTAACAACTGTGGTACGTTCTGCCTCGTACTGCGGACAAACATAAAGGACATGGTCTACGGTCTCATAAACCTTACACACATTTACGACCCTACACTGACGCTATATTTTATTCTATAGGGAGTATTTAATGTATTAACAATGGGACAAGTCTACGTCAAAATTGTTTCATATATTAACAAAAATATAAGCCTCTTTATTACCAATGATTCATCTTATAATCTGAGGCCATCTAGCAGTATCACCTTTACAATACCGAAATAATCTTTCGGGCTGTAGAAGACATTTCATTTATATTTCTGCTAAAGTAATAAATCTTACTCCTGCTAAATCTATGAATAGCAGAATGAACAAAATCTCCTTAAAGAAATAGATGTGTGGATAATGACAAATAATGTGTACGAGTCATTATTGTGAACATATTTTTGCCAATCTGTCTAAATGATATATAATTAGTTAATCTAATCTAATATTTTAGTTTTTTTATGTAAAATCCTATAACGGTGCTAATCCAAATTAAGTAAGGTAAACTTATTAAGGGTAAATTTATAATTATAATGTAACATTAATACTAAGATTATTTAACATTATTTTGTTTTTTTTTTATATTGTTACAACATAGTGTTAACAATATAACGGATTCAACAATATTCGTTTTACTGCAATTTATACATTTGTTCAGCATAAAAGTGTATAACAATATAAATATTATTTACATCTTCATATTCTTGATCCAAATATAGAATGTTAAATTTAGATTTAGTTTTCTTAACCGTTGGTATAATTATAATTTGGTAAAGGTGTTCATTTGT
>JAAAKQ030517844.1:0-19206 GCA_010016005.3 Zanna intricata | reverse complement strand
CCACACCCCCCAAACTCCTCCCGCCCCACCCTCAAAGGATAAACCCAAGAGGGAAACGCAGGGGGAAAAAAAAAAAAAAAAAAAAAAAAAAAAAAAAAAAAAAAAACAATAATGTCCCGTGAACATGATTCTCCATTAAAAAAAAAAAAAGTCCCAATTATCCGTTTGTCCGTACAGGAGATGTAACAAAAAAACCACCAACACACGCACTCATACAAGTGGACACATACGCATTCAAATATATAAAATTTTCTCTTGGTATTATTTTCCATATTTAAACAAGGGGAATTTAAATTATCCAGTAATGTAAAAACGTCTAGTATAAAAAATTGTGACCCAAAACCATACTTTCCCTTATAACATTCTATATTTTAATGTAGATTATATACTTATTTATTTATAAAATAAATAATTTTTGGGCACATACATTTTAAAAAAGAATAAAATTACAAACAGTACCGCATACAAAATTTTCACAAAGAATAAAAATCGATGCGGATTTAGGCGAAATTAGTTTAAAATTTGTATTTCTTTTTAAATTGTTCTTAAGCATTTTATTTTTTAATTATCGTTTAGTAATCATTTAACAGAGCTCATTTTTAGCGTAAAGATATGTAATTAATTAATATTATATATTCTGTTTATGCTATAACACAAAATTCATTTAGGGTTTGTATAATCAGATAAATATATTAATTTTTTTTGATCAGGTAATTAAATAAAAATACCATTAACGATTCCAAATTTCATGATTTTTATTTGAAGATAATAATTTAGGTTTCTTTAGGAAAAGGAGGTAAACACTAAAAACACACCAAAATATTTTTACCTACAGTTTTCAAACAAAACGTACACTTTTAAATATATATAATGTATATTTTAACAAAGATGATGTTTGTAGAACTGCGTGTTTTATGATGAAAGTAAAAAATGTTTAGTGGTAAAATGATGATTTTATAATTAAAAGGTTATAATTAAAATTTTTTTGAGAACCGTTAAAATTTTTTTTAACTTATTACTTTTTAGATAATCCAGATATAATGGGCACTTACTCATTATTGTAAGAAATTACATACAGCAACATACTAAGCTAAGGTATATTATGTTGCGTATTATGACTACAGAATGAAGCATCTTTATTTCATTCTCTGTACATTCTTGACGGAATAAAGCAGTTTATATAGGGACAACTTCTTAATTTTAGATATGGTTTATTTTGTAAACCGATGACAGGTTACAAAATCATATTCAAGCCGAGATTTGAAGCTATGATGAAGGCATGAATGCGCCGTTTCGCATGAATAGCCTGTGTTCGTCACACACCATGCTTGTTGAAAAGATAGTCTGCAGAACACAAAATAATAGTTCAATACCCTCGCCTGTTTAAAAAAGAAGTAATCTTGTGCCTACAACCTAAAAAAGTTGTTTCATGATTTTTTTTTTTAATTTAAATAAGTAGTTAGAGGAAAAGCTGTTACAATTTGAGGAAGACTTCACCAGATATTTATACTCTTTAAGTATAAGCAGTTACGTAAGATTTCTACTTATGTAAGAATTTACTCAGAAGTTTACTCAGAAACAAAACCGAAAGGATTCTTCGGATGCGTATAGAACTTTTGCACTAAGTTATTTTAAACAATACAGTCACCGCTTTGTTAAGTTGGTTCGTACTTTTCTTCAGTAGTAGACATCTCAATAAATTTTATTTTTAATGATGTCTTAACATTACCTATAAATACTTACTGGTAATTAGCTTTATACGCTTAGATTGTTATTATTAAGCAATACAATTTAAAAATTGTTCTTAAAAATGTATTTTCCTTAAACAGGTTTTAATTAAAACCACTCTTCAAAATATTTTTACAAAATAACATAATTTGTAATAAAATAACTGGGTATATTAACATGGGTATATTAAAATGTTTATAGTCTTCGTAAATTTGTTCAGAGATGAAAATTTTATATTTATTCATTAGACTAATTAGGAAAATTATTTAAAAAATCATTTTTCCTTCAATTTCTCTGAAAACAATTTAAGAAATGAATTGCTGTTTAATATATTAACAGACGTTAAACAGGTAAATAAAACAGTATTTTTTTTATAGTGATTATGAAATGAGTTGTTAAGATTTAAACTTATCAGAAAATAAATCACGTGTTCGCTTTAACAAACCAAAAAAAAAACTGACGTTATCACTGTCTTACCTGCTAAATCTACTATAAACATTTTAGTTATAAATGGTCGGTTAAAATTAAAAGTGTACTACTTAATTAGCTTCATATGAAGTCAACCTTTAAAGTCTGGTTCCGATTCAAGTGACCCTTTCTCCTAAACGTTAAACATGTTTTCATCATCTTTAAAAAAAAAAACCCTGAATCTTATTGAAAATTCAAAAAATTTTGAATCCATATTCCACAATATTGACCCCTACGACAAAAAAACGATATGAAAATGAATATTAAGAAAACGAAAGTAAGGAACATAGAAATTGACAGAAATTAGGATGGAAGAAAGAAAATAAAACCAATATTTTGGTAGTTATAGCTCTCATAAACTGGCAGTCGAGAAGAGGGAAAGGGGTTCACATGCCTTGGAAATTCTTGGAATGAGCGAGACTGACTGGAGAGGATTTGGCCATTATATAACCCATGACAGGAGCATAGTGTACTTTTTGGGAAACAAAGTGAGTCGGAATGTCGTTGTATTAGTTGTTCCTGAAAATCTGAAAAGCTGTGTATTGGGTTATGAACCTATCAATGAGAGGATTATTTCCATCAGAATGAATTCCTCCCCATGTGAACTTAACAATATCCCAGTTTATGTCCCTACTGCTGCAGCATCAAAGAAGGAGGTGGAGGCATTTTATAATCGGTTGAAACATGTTATCAATAGGCTTACCAACAAAAACAGGTAGTTACTGAGGGTGGTTTCAACGTAAAACTTGACAACGCTACCATACACAAATTTATTACCTGTCTTAGTTCGGATCTCACGGCCTACGTATGAGGAACGAACGTCTCAAGAGATTTATAGAGTTTTGTATTGGTATTGAGATCTGGCTGTCTGTAACGGCCTTTTCGAACACCATCCAAGACGTTTGTATACTTGGATTTCGACTGGTAACAGGTTCAGAAATCTGACTGACTTTGGATTAATTCGAAAGTGTTGGAAGACTTCTATTCTAAACTGTAGACTTTTCCTGGAGCAAACTGTAATAGTAATCACAATTTATTGGTCATGAAAGTGCGAATCAAGTTAAAATCTACCAACACAGCATCTACAAGACAGATAAAATTAACTGCTGAAAAAATCTCTCCTAGAATTTGGCAAACTTGTATGGTTAAACTTAGGGACATCAGTTCAAATAAGAAAAAATCAGTCACGCAAACATGGAACAGAGTTTAAGGAGGCTGTCTCTTCGTCTCTTCCCACACCAGAAACAATGTTACAAGAGTGCAAAACATCTTTGGTTGACATAAAGCACTCTACAGATAACTGAAGAGAGGAGTAACGTGAACAGAACAAGAATTCTACCACCCAGAATGTACAAAGATACCGAACTCTTTGTTGAAAAGTACAGCGGCACTGCAGAACTGACAGATCACAGTTCATTACCAGTAGTAAAAAATTGAACACCATAATCGCAATCAGACACGGGACTTCTTCAAAATGTTGCACAGCATTATTAGAGATTCAAGCTTCGCACAAGATGTTTAAGACGTAAAATTTCATCAGTGACCGGGAAAGAACTGTTGCGAGGTGGAAAAAGTAATGCCAACAATTTACTCAAGATACAGCAACGATACTGTAAATGAACAGTCAATTCAACAATCTCAAATGGAATCTCCATGTGAGATTCTATGTGAATTTGTATGTGAAAGTCTACGTGAAGAAGGTATATATGTTCCACTCATTATGCACCAGTATATGGGAAACTGCAGAGGGACCTGAAGATTTGTACAAGCTCCCTTTTTGATTCCCTTGCCCAAGAAGGGGTCATATCTACAGAACAGACAGGTTTCATTCAGGGCAAGGGAACACGGAAACAGATATTAAATGCAATACAAATAATTGAAAAATCTCGTGAGTTTGGTATCCTTGTTTCTATTTGCTTCCTGGATTAAAAAAATTCTTTTTACTGTGTAAAGTAGGAAAAGTTGTGGCAAATATAGTGAAAATTCGGTGTCCCATTCCACATACAAATTCTTCTGAAAAGTCTATACAGGAAGCACACTGTAGCTGTAAAACCAAACGGAGGCATATCCAAATTTTTCATATTGTCTAAAGGCGAAAAATTATTACTCGCAGAGAAAGAAACTCTAACTGATGCTTTATTTACCTCAGGTATTTTAAACAACCATAAGTAAGACTGGGACATCTGGTATAAAGTAGTAAATTAACTCTTTTCTGTTGTGAAAAATTGTATTATACACACCGATTCAACTCAGTAGGGGAAACCAAATTAAATAAAAATACATTTATCATCCAACGGAACCTTCTATCTAATAAGCTTAATTTTTTTATTTATCTTTCCTTTTAATTATTGTTATAACCGTGAAATTTAGTTACAAGTTATAAAAGATTTTCAATAAATCTTAGTAATTATTATTGGTCATTAGTATGATTAAACTAGGGTACAGAAAAAAAATTCTTAAAATTCCTTTATAAGCAATAGGACGTTTGATCAAAATTTTACCCGTAACTTTTTAAATTTTCCCTCAAAAGTAAAATTTTTTTTTTTTCAAAAATAGTGAACAGCTTAAAAACCGGCAAGGATGCTGCAGAATTTTCCTCTCATTTCGATGGATGTGTTACATTCTCACAATGAAATATAATTTAAAAATTATTTTTCCTGGAACGATCTTATTTATTAATTTATTATCTTATTTAAAGAAGAGTAATCGAATATATTCCAAGTAATTTTATTATATCAGTAAAAAATTACAAAATTTGTATAACTTCAAGCCTTTGCTACGGAACTCTGTCATAAAATATCACAAAATTTGTTTTGAAATATTCCCTGTATTAAATTTTGTAAATTTCAGTAATAGGTCTGTTATTTCTGATCGGATTTCCGATTTTACTACTTTTTTTAAAACCTAAAAAACACATATGAGTAAAAATTCAATTAAGTTCAATTCTTCTACTTCCTTCAAGTTATAGCAGTCTTTTATACCTTCACCTCGCCTCCGATTATAAGAAAAAATACAATCGAGAAATTAATTATTATATTAAATTTTTATGATGATAAGATTTAGGTACTTAAGATAACCAAAAGGTCGGCCAAAAAGGTGGCCGACCTCCGTGGCACGAGTGGTATCGTCTCGGCCTTTCATCCGGAGGTCCCGGATTTGAATCCCGGTCAGGTATGGCATTTTTCACACGCTAAAAAATTGTCTTTTCATCATCCTCTGAAGCAATACCTAAAGGTGGTTCCAGAGTCTATAAAAAAAATGAAGATATCTAAAAGAAGTACAGAAGACTGATTATTTGTAATAAGGTAGTTATAATTTAGCCACGGCCGGCCTCCGTGGCTGAGTGGTAGCGTCTCAGCCTTCCATCCGGAGGTCCCGGGTTCGAATCCTGGTCAGGCATGGCATTTTTCACTCACGCTACAATTCATTCATCTCATCCTCTGAAGATGATTTTCATCCTCTTAACGGTGGTTACGGAGGTAAAAAAAAAAAAAAAAAAAGTTATAATTTATTAACACTGTTAAGTAAGTAAAAACCTTTCTCTCATCAAGAAGTAAAATATTGTTTTTTTTTTCCTCAATATTATTATTATTATTTTATCGTGTAAGTGTTAATATTGATAAATATCTAAATTGAGATGGAATTATTTATTTTATAATAACATTTTTGGTTTTATATCAGTTATAATATTTTAATTGTTAAAATATCGGATCTGTTTTTCTCATCATTTTTTTCATATCTATTGCTATGTGTTGGTATTTTGTACTATAATTAATACGATTTGTTTTTATAGGTATTCCTGAGGTCGCTCACATAGACTGTAATAGCCAAGAAATTTCTGTGGCCATTGATACAAGATCACCTAATGGACTTTTTAACGGTATGATATATCCAAAAGGACTGTCAAAAAATTCATCTTGTATGACAGAATTTTTTATGCAAAGGAGCCCGCTTCATTACAGGCTTCCTCTTAGATCTTGCAACACCATGAGCACTGAAATGGTAAATACTTTATTTGTTTACATATGTTTTTCCTGTTAATTTTTTAAAGTATAGTTTACAATTAAGAATGACATAATTTCTGATTGACCCGATATCGATTAGTTCTCCTGTATCGATATGAATAACTATACAAATGAGTTATAAATCATTTTCTGTGTCTATTATTAAATCTGTACACATAGATAACCTAAATATAAATATTCCAAATATTTATATTTGGAATATTTATTTAGGGTTATCTATTTAGGCTATTTATTTAGGGTTTCTGCAAAATAAAATCCAGTCTACAAGTACTTTTTCTCTTCTTTTCAATATTTTCTTCATTGTACATCTGTTTTTCCATCATGAGTACAGGATTTAAGAGTATAAATAATTACTTTCCTTTGTTCTATCATTATCTTTGTCGTATATATTCAGTTTTATTCTTAATTTGTTTCATCATATACATTAATGAAGACAATTGTTTATGTAAAAATTGTACATCTTTACTTTTTTTATGTGCGTAATATTTAACACAGTTTACTAGTTGGCTAGTTCAAAGAAGTGAACCATAATTTTAGAAATATAATTGCATATTTTTCATTCGTTTGTTTGTATAAAAATAACTTCATAGATATGATGTATACCAATACACATGCGTCAAAGACAATTTCCACAGACTGACAAAAAATTGTGGGAATCGATTTTTTAAATATGTATTTTTTTTTTTTAACCATATTGTCTACAAAGTATTGTCATTGCACTTTTCTTTGTTCAAGTTATTAAAAACCATCAGAAGAATCAGATTCTTGTTCTTTTTGTACCATGAATAAATATTGATAGTTGATTATAAATGCCATATAATTTCCTGATATTATCCATCTGGATCTTTAATGTAATGATTTTCTAATGAAAACTGGATCCTAATGCTGTCAACCAACCCAAAAATATTCCAAATATTATATTTCCAAAAATATTCCAAATATGGTGGATGAATCTTCATAAATGAAAGCTATCCTGGAAAATCAGTATTTAATTCCTTAAGATCTTAAAACATTGGAGAAATTGTTATTTTTGTTTAAATATAGATCTTTCCTTTCTGATACAAAAAGAATGATTTTCCATCACTTTTTAAAGAATAACCGTGGATTATATAGTATCTGTAAGATAGACTGCCGACTTCGACTTCCAATCGAGTAAAATCCCTTATCTTTTAAATTTCGTTTATTGAAAAAGTCTCTTGAAAATTTTATTTGTTGATATAACTTTAAGCGTTTGAATATTTTTAATGAGCTTTTCAGATACCAATATTATATTAAAAATTTTCTCTTATATGAGAAAGTAATTAATTAGCTACTCATTATCGACTCAAGGACCAATTCATTAAAAATTACCCCTATACAAATTACCCCCCCCCCCAAAAAAAAAATTATATAAATTACATGTCATTACTGTGCATTCCATCTTTTCCTGTATAAAAATAATTATTTTATCACAGAATTTTAAAGATTGATGCTAGTTAATATAGAACTGGTAACTGATCAAAATCAATATGCTTCATTATTCGCAAAACTCTGTAAAGCAGAGAAAAAGTGTAAAAATAAAGTAAGAGAAAGAGAGAGAAAATTATAGAATAGTAAGGCTATACACTTCGGGATTCGTCAAAATAATGGCACGATTGTATTTTTTCGGTTCCAAACAAAATAGAAGTAAAACACAAGACCGGGATTGTTAACAGATCGACATCAACTGCTAATTGGTTAGGATCGTTTGCCTCATATTATTATAAGAAGGGTGAAACACATTCCACAACATTATAGATCGATAATTTTTCGATGAAAAAAATGCGCTTAAAGCGCATTATAATTTAATTATATTATATTTATGATATGGGAATATAGGTACTGGAAAATGAAGAGATAGCCGATCGCCTTCGTCTTCCTACTCTTAAAAAAAAATTTAATTTAATTTACTCCCAACCTTCCTTAATTCAAATCATGCAGAAACGTGGATGGCATGAAAGTTGTATGTATTTATAAAAAAAGGTTGTTTTAAAAATAAAATATTCATAAGTCTTGAATGGATGTGGTCAAATAGCGAAATCTGTTCTTTTTCCAAAGCTTTTTTCAGAATTTAAAATTCAAGTTTCCTAAAATGAGGAACCGCCTTCTCTGAAAACAACTAGAGAAAATTTTACTTTTGCCTAGTGTCGAAGATGAAGAGCGGTTTTGGTAAAATGAGCAATTGATTACCAACTATATAGTTTATTCTGTTTTTTTTTTTCTTGTAATAAATTCATTATTAGTATTGTTGGTTTAGTAAATTAAAACAACTTTTTTTTAATTATTATAATATGATAATTAAATCTTAATCATATTATAATGAGATACGTATCATGTCTAGTTATAATCGGATATTTTCTAGTATAGTTTTACTTTTCGGAAATCTTTTAAAACTATGCCGATACCTTTAATAAAACAATTTCAACAGAAAATTAATTTTTATCAATAGATTACTTAATTATACTTTACTTAATTAATTAAAAGACAGTTAATTTTTAAAAATATTGAATTTTTACTTTTATAAATGTAGTATTTAAATTTGAAAACCTGAATTTTTTCCCATTCATTCTCCTAAAAACTGATATATTCGGAAATGTTTTATAGTGCATTATTAAATCGACCCGTAGTATTTACAAATGTGTATTTTTCTTTACAGAAGTTTTTTTACAAATTGAACAGTTTTTTTTTTACCATCTTTTTATAGTTCGTATTTAGAACAACTGTTATAAAGTATGAATAGAATAATGTTACCGTTAGGAAAAACGGGTTGTTTCTATGATGAACAAAGAAACATCCGAACACGATCAAACGTTTTTTTATGACTGGATTCAAGAATGATCTTACTCTACACTGAAAATGAACCCGTATTAATCGTGACAGACTAAATGGTATGTATATATATATATATACATAGAGAGAGAGAGAAAATTAATTCTAAAAATGGTTTTGCGAAGCTCTAAACCGTTCATAATATCATAAAACATTAAAAATACAACGCAAGTTTGAAATACTGATAACTTGCATGTGAACATTTGAAATGCTATTACTATCCTATTTAATTAAAAAGTTTTAATTAGTTTATTACCGGAAATATTCATTGTTAAACAGAAGTATAGGTTACTCAACAGTTTATAATAGCTGTAGGAAAATCCAAAGGTAAAAAATTATATCTTTCGCTAGTGTGATGATAAATTTCTGCTTAGTGCCGTAATAATTATAAAAAAGGACATGACTTAAAGTGATTTTAATGTTATTTTTTATTCATGTAAAAAACTACGTATTCTTCCTTATTCATTCTTAGATATATCAATTACATATGAAGGTCATAGATACATCTACACGCAAATTTATGCACGCATTCATAATAAAATACGTACTTCTCCGATCAGTAATCATGAAGTTTAATAGTAATATCAAAAGAAGAGTTATTTTAGTTGAAGTTTCAAAAGCAGCTGAAACATATCTCTAGGGTAGAAGACCTAAAACGTACAGCGAAAAGCAAAAAATAAAACAATAAAAGTTACATGAAACTGTCTTCTTTTATCTACAAGTTATATACACAATATACACAATATAACACAATATAGATATATACACAATAGTTATTTTTTACATATTGCAATCTTTCACAAAAATAAAAATAAATAGGGCGTTATCCCTTCTTACAATGAATTAAAAATTTAAAACTGTTTGTAGAATTTCTGATACATAAACACCAAATTATAAAATTAAGCAAAGAAAAACTGCAAATTTTTATAAAACTAATTTTTTTGAGTAAGGTATTTTAAAAAACTAAGTTGGTTATCAATAACCGAACCAAACCTAACCTAACTTTCCCCCTCCCATGTGTCGATCTCACAATTAAGCATATCTCAACCCAGGGGGTTATCCGAGTGGCTCTATCGGGCCTCCTCGACTACCGGCCGTAAATACGGCATGGCAGATCGGCCCGCCGATTCCATATCTTTTGTTGCCTTAGCTTCAAACTTCGTTACTGGGTGAACTAGTTCCGGCTAGGCCATCCCCGGGCCCAGTCCCGTCCGCCGGGACACGGTCTTGACTCCTTCCCACTTGCCCACTCTAATGTGGGCAACCGATATGGCTACCCCACCGGTTTCGGGTCTTTTCAGTTTTATTTCATCATGGACTGGAGGGACTCAGGAGATCTGGAGTTCTCTCACTTCACCGTCGCTGCCTACCCGGGCAAGCCCGGACGTGATGACTACTCCATGAGGGGCTGTCCTTCACCCCTCGTCGCGCTATCTTCCCTGTTTTTCGGCTGCAGTATTTCAGTTATCATTGAAATAACGGCGTTGAATTCTTTATCACCAATCAGCTTGTGATGGATTATTATGTCTACTTCTAAACGTCCAATGATTCTTTCACAGTGATGTCTCGAAGTTCCTATCGATGATAATGGGACATGTTTCGCAGTGTCTGGCTCTCCACAATATATGCAATTAAGATCTGAAGCTTCCGTGAAGGTACACGCAAAACATTCCGTGTCCTGCTAGAAACTGCACTATCCTCCTTCTTGTCCTTCTTGATAGAAGGAATCCTATCTCCTCACGAGGAACCAACGATTTCACTGTTCGAAGGAGATCTGCGTAAGTCTCGTCTTGTGCTTTAACAACTATCGTTTCACTGTCTAAGACCGCTGAAGTGGAGCGTACATTCTCAGGCTTGCTTCCCTCCTGAGTTCTCTTTGTTTCTTGGGTCAATACCTCTTTGACCTTGTCATTTCTGTTTCTGTATAAGGAGAGTAGAATCTTCTGTATGGAAGTACAGATCCAACCTCCAGACTAGATAAACACCGGAGAAGGCGATTCAGTCAATATCTTCCTCACCGAACACAATAAGGGCTTTTTCTTTTCCCTCCGCAGAATCGTAATGTACGTGAAAACTAGTTGCCAGCTTTGTCGCCTCTTCACCAATCACAGTCAAAACTTCCTTACTATTTGTCCAGGCCTTTTGTATCACTGAATAGGCAAAGGTCGCCCTCCGCAGATACCGTTTCCAATTGTTCTGATCTTGCTATTTCTTTCTCCCTCCATCACTGAAAAATAAGTGACTGGTTAACATAATTTCTTATAAATCTTAAAAAATTGATCGTATTTTATTTTGCATAATGATACATAACAAAATATAAATCATTAATTTACCACTTATCAGGAATAACCCAATATATCTTGATAAGTTCAGACTAAATAACTAAACATTAAAATTAAAAACGAAGACAAGTGCTTTCTATAAACTTTGTAAACTAACCAATAATTAGATTTAAAAGTATAAATAACCTACTTTTCTTATCTTCTGAACTGCCTCATAATTTATAATCGCAGTTTGTTCAGAGCTACAATCTTTTTTACGTTGTGAGTAAGAAGATTTTCTAACCAAGACAAACAAGTTTAGAGCAGTCAGAGCTACAAGTTTAGAGTAAGGCTCCCTAGCAGCAGCCAACTAACAAGTAGTTGGCTGCCGCTAGGGAGTCTTACGGGGAAAACCCAACAGTCATATATTAAGTGGTTTATAAACTAGTGAGCTACTAGTTTACCTCATGTGCTTGGCACATGACGTAGCGTAAAAGAAGCTGACAACAAAAAGAAACTCGACGTTTGGGTACACAAGATCTAACTCAGAAAAGTTTACTCAATGAAATTTATATCTGCGAATCTCTACTGAAACGTAAAGAATCGAGCTATTTCTGCAGCGGTTGATCCATATGATGAAAAGTGGATAATCTACAACAATGTGCGAAAAAGATCGTAGTCGAAGTGGAAGGTAGCTCCACAGTCTGTGACAAGCTCCCACTGACGCCCAGAAAGGTTACGTTTTGCATTTGGTAGGATTGGAAGGGCACATTGTGCATCATGAGCTGTTGCCGCCAGGCAGAACGATAGGTATATTAGATAGATCCTATCTAAACTATCGACGATTAGCGCGATTGCATCTAGAAATTCAAAAGAGACAGCCTGGAATGGTCAACAGAAAGTGTATCCTGTACCACGCTAACGCCAAACCGCATACATCTTCAACGACCCATCAGAAATCGAGAGAAGTTGACTGGAAGGTTTTAATGCCCCCACCCAATAGCTCGGACCTGGCACTGTCAGACTACTTCCTCAATGGCGTTTAGTTAGTTAAAAAAGAAACCACAGAAGTTCTACAGTGACGGCATTATAGTGTGGCGGAAAAATTACAGATGGTAATCGAAAAAAATGGTGCATATTTAGTCTCGTAATGTTATCTTCCAATAATAATAACGCATCCGTAATTTTTGCCTTCAAAGGCTTAAAAGTTTTAAACAAACCTGTAACATCAGCGCCAACGCTTTTATAATGATGTTAAAAAGAATTTACTTATAGGAATTTTAGCCGCTATCTTCCCAATTTGGAAATCTATTTCAAAAATAAGCAACAATAAAACTATTTAATTTTGTTCATATGTTCAACTTCTTAAAAAAATCTAAATTTAATTCCCTTTTTATTTAACTGTATTCTGTGGAGCACTTTACAGAACGAGAGAACCTCATTTCAGTTACATATTTTTTTTAGGACTCCAGTTTTTATTTCTGTATAATAGACTAGGTAACGTAAATTTTGTAACACTTCTACTATATTTATTTTTTCTGCCTTTTTTTAATATTACCTTTTTTTTTTATTATCGACTGATCCTATTGATCTTTAAGTTTATTTCTTCAACTTAGATACATCGCAGTCAAATAATTTATAGTGAAATGCTTGTTCTGAATTTGAAATGCCTACCATATATAAGCAAAATTACGTTTAACTGACACCAGTTTTAAAGCTGAATCAGTTAATTCCATTGGATATACAATTATATTCCATTCGTTAGAGTGTACTATTTAATAACATATCATAGTGATCTGGCCATTTATGAAAATTATGGGCACACAAGGGCCGACAAAACGTAATTTTATATATACTCATATATATGTCTATATATATATATATAGAGAGAGAGAGAGAGAGAGAGAGTGAGAGAGGGGGAGGGAGAGAGAGAGAGCGCCCAGAGACTTCAAACAATCGATTGATGAAAAAATAAAGTAATGAGTAAAGAGAAAAAGGAGTTAAGAAACTGATGAATAGAAAATATAAATTAATCCTTTAGGGATTTCTTTAGGAACAAACATAATAATTATCTACCATAGCTTGAAGGTGGATTCGGTGTCACCGATCTGATGAGTACGGAATGAAAATTAAAACAGACAAAGCTTATCAAGGATGAATCAGAATTAGTCAAGATAAATTTTCGAATGGGGCAGTATAACGGAAAGTTAAGGGTATTGTTTTAAATAATTGGCTATAAATATATATCAGTTTATTATTTAATTATGATGATAAAAGTAATCAAAATAAATAAACTACAATAAAAACAATAGAAAAGATAATTATTTCCGCTCTAAGTGCTGAATTCGTCGGGATTAAAATATATTTAATCACTTCGTCTTTCATTCCTTCATTATAACGAACAGAAAGATTCACAAATGGGCACCGACCAGTAATGCATTTATTACTAATACTATACACAAAGAAGGGAATCACAGTTGTCTGAATTTAAACAATTACTAAAGTAGGAAGTTCTCTATGTACAAAAGTACACGCGGATCGGAGGGGGAAAACTACTTTATCTTAGCAAGGCCATTACATCCTGTCTTGCGTTAGCAATATTGCTCTTCTCTAATTTGTAATTGTTGAGTTCATCACGATTTTTATTTATCAACGTACGCTTTGATCAATAGAAACCTATCTATTCCGTAATGATCTGATTCGCTTCGGTTAAGGAGGAAGAACATATATTCAAAAATTAAAAAAAAAAAAATTGTTTTCGGAATTACATAAATGATTTATGGTACAAGATGGCTTATTTTTTTTTAAGTTGAAAAAGTAAAGTCGGTTGAAGTAAAATTACCTAAAAATCTAACCAATTCAGGTACCTATGGCAACTTATATCTCTAAATTTAGTATTTGTGTGTTTTTATATCAGGTTGTCTAAAAAGAATTGAGCCTCTGAGAATACATTTATTGTTATTGGCAAAAAAAAATCATTATGAGACCACATATGCACCATTTTTTTCGATGACCTGCCTTTTTCCGCCTACACCATAATCCCATCGCTGTAGAACTTCTGTGGTTTTTGGTCAAAGGATTGATGCACGTGGTTTTCACACGCCTCTTTTTAACTAACTTAACACCATTCAGAGAGTAGTCTGACGGTGTCAGGTCCGGGCTATACGGTAGATGCATATTAAAATCTTCCAGTCAAGTTCTCTAAATAAGTTATCACCAGCATGGTGTAGGAGATACACTTTCTGTTGCCAGTTCAGGCCGTTTATTTTCAGTTGCTAGATGCAATCGCGTTATTTTTGACAATTCAGAACTGAGCCTATCGTTCTGCTTGGCGGCAGCAGCTCTTGATGCACAATGTGCCCTTCCGATCCTGCCAAATGCAAAATCAAACTTTCCTGAACGTCAGTGCGGGCTTTGTCACAGACTGTGGAGCTTCCTTTCGCTTCAACCACGATTTTTTCGCACGTTTTTGTCGTAAGTTTTCCACTTTTCATCACTCACGATCAGCCAACCATTTCAAAAATGGCTCGATTTTGTTACGTTTCAGTAGAGATTCGCAGATAGAAATTCGATCGAGTAAATTTTTCTGAATTAGATCATGTGCATCCAAACGCCGAACTTCTTTTTATTGCCAGCTTTCTCCATATGGTTTAACACTGTTTTGTGATGGATTTTTAGATCATTGGCGATGTCATGACTGCTTTCATGCCAGTCTTCTTCGACTTTTGCCAGAATATCATACACTTTTACTGTGATTGGTCGCCCACTGTGAGGAGTGTCTTGGACATCGAAGTTTCCAGAACAAAGGCGAATGAATCATATTTTGACTGTTGGTTTTGATAATGTATCGTGTCCATTGGTAAGCATTTTTTCCCAGTCCTGCGCAGCATCTGCGCCTTTATCAAAATAAAATTGTAAAGTTCATTCATCTTCACGACGAAATATCTTACGTCTCAGTATAAGAATTCCAATACTTTTTGCACGTTTATTAAATTCAACTGCCAGCTATCAAATGACGTTCGGCCTGACCCACTGTGACTCATATACCCTGAGATTTTGGACGCTAACGCTATCTCATGCGCAAAAGGCTCGCTACTTTTTAGACTTACTATTACGTAATGATTACTTTTAAGACAATTGAACAAATTTTAATAATACTCTCTAGAGTTATACCTCGGAAATTGTTCAAGGAAATATATTAAAAAAGATATAAATGGCCTGACCCTACAACAATTTTATTTTATTTTATAACATCCTCATTAATTACACAGAAAAATGGCTTGTATAAAACAGAACTGCAGCTAAATTCTGCAAAATAAATTGTTCTAAATATCTTTATTTTATCTGAAAAATTTTTAAATTACATTCCGGAAAAAAATTATTTTTGCCACTTCTATAATTTAGCAGTATAATTCTTATTGAGAAGATTTTCAAAACCTGGGATTTTTTAACAACAGGGACGATCAGCAATGAAATTGCACGAATACTTTCTTCAAAAAAAAAAGTAAAAGTTTACTTATCCGACTGTAAAATTTCGACAACAAATTTAGTTGAAAAATCGTAAGACAAAATTGTAACGACCTTTCAACAAAATTGTAACAACAAAATCGTAAAGACCTTTACAGTTATGATGTTATAAATTGATAACTTTAACCTATCCATACACGGTTATACAAACTAATCATTCTCAGAATATCAGTTCATTTATTATTCCTTTTCTCAAATTATACCATTCTGTTCACGAAGAAAACGTTAACAGTTCGAAACCTCTTTCTTTTGACGATCTCTAATTACTTTATTTCAAATATGGATAAATCTGTCACGATATTCTTTTCAATTAGATGCCACTGTTAATCGTCTGTATAGTATTCCCATTAATTGACTGTTCCAGTAATGAACAAAAAAAAAACAAATTTTAATATGAAAAATTTACTTTAGTTATTTAGTTATTTTTGTATTTAGAACTCAATTATTTTTATTTAGTTATAAAAATAGTTAGTATTTAATAGTTAATATTTAGTTAAAAAATTCTAGCCCTTATCAAGAAAAAATTCTAGAGAAAAAACTTAATGCCCACGAAGCACCTACTGATTAATACTTGCTTTCACCTTAATATTTTTGATACCCACAATAACGTCCCACATAAGTCTCGAAACAACAGATTTGTTGACGTTATGTTAAAGAAACCGGTTAATTATAAATTGGTAAAAAAAAATGAACTAAAACTAGTTTATGTACATATTACAAGCATTTAAGCACATCATTTTCACGAGTGAGAATATAATTATTATTTTACTGTAAAGTTTGTCATTTTAATTAACTTAAAAAGAATATTTAAATCAACCAAGAGATAGTATAATTTATTATTCCTGCCAGTTGCTTAGATACTCATCCACAAACAACCGGTAAAACGTAAACATATCAAAATAACTTTCTAATATTCAAATTATTGCCAGTTGTGAAACAATACCGGTGACGTAAATTATATATATATATATATATATATACAATATCAAATTAATTCAAATTTATTGTCATTTTCATAATTGCTAATGCATGCATTTAGATTATGCAACCGAACTCAACAAAGTATATGCATATTGTTAGTGGGAGACTGAACGTAAAGAGAGATTAAAAACAAACATGAGAAATTACAATTACTTTTTTTTTTATTTTAAAAAAACATAATATTTTTTCTTTGCATAATGTAATACCACATTAATTTTAATTACAATCCACTTTTACTTACGTGTATTAGAAATAACATTTTATTTGTCCTGTTAAATAATACGGGAACGATTCAAGATGTTTATACAAGACCACTTATCTACAGGAAAGAGTCGTGGCTTTTAATCTCAATATATATATATATATATATATATATTGTATGTATATATACTGATATATGTATGTATATATATATATATATATATATATATATATATATATACATACATATATCAGTAAATAACGATATTGTTAACACCTCAAATGGAATATTCTTAAAATTATTTAATTTTCAAAGAAAAATTGTTTCTTGTGATTCGGAAGTCTCAAAGTACGCTCTATTCATCTGGATTCTAGAGATATCTCTGGACATCTGGGGGAGAATAATTCATCTTGACTGCTATCACAAATAACAATGAACCCATCCACACATTGGTAGTCAGTGATTTGAGTGTTTTACTCTAAAAAATTTATTTTTTTAACGGATGAAAAATTTCTAAATATTTAATACCCGAAAAAATGAGTATTCTACACCACATAAAAATCACTTTTCAACTAATTCTGCGCATTATTCTAAACCGTTTTTGGGCATATCCTAAACCGCAAAAATGTGTTTTACGCATTATCCAAAAATCGCATAATAATTGCGAATAATCCTAAATCGCAAAAATGTGCTTCTCCACTTGTAGCGTCTAAACAGAAAATCATTAGTTACATAGTAGAAATCCTATTTACCTAATTAATTTTCAAACGGAAAATCTAGTTACGAGTAAAACAAAAACATGAACATAAAATACATTCATTGTATTATAGGCTACGTTAAATTATGATTTTTTTATTTTTAAATACCATTCCAGATGAGTACTCTGCTTGTTTCATTTTTTGTTTAATAATTGTAAGTTTCAATTCCTGTTTAATATTATTCTACTTAAAATTTGTTTGCCGACAAGTATATTTCTACATAAATTTATTTCTACATAAATAAATAATGAAAGACGTCATAGTTTGTACATGTGTAAAGGATCGCTACACGTTTTATATTTTCTTATTCCTATAACATATAATGGCTTTCAACATATAACATATGTTGTTCAACATATAATATATGTTTAACATACAATGGCTTTCTTTTGTAGCCTAAAATCTCCTTCTACATTTTAGACGATGAGCTCTCAAATAGTATCGAATACTGTATATGAAAGATCATCAATCTACAACAGACTTATCTCATCAATTTATCAGCACCTAGTCTAGACAGCATTCTAAAACAAAGATGTTTGAGCCTATTTTTTCGAATTTAATGTACGAGGTCATTTCAAAAGAGTTTATGATCAAAGATTACACCTATGGTATTAAGCAGTGATGACTGTTAAATAGTATTATTATCTGTCATAACATTAAGGTTAATATTTTTTTATTTACTTTGTAATTTATATTTACTTTCATTTATTACTAAATAACACTGAATGAAATGCTAACTGATACAGGTCAGGGTTCTGTTTAGATACCACGAAAAATTGAATTTATGTATTCCTACATAACTTACTTCAAATTAAAAATTTAAATTAAATTAATTAAGCCTACGTGTCTTAAAAATAGCTATAATTGGAAGTTCGATAAGGACTGTTCAGAGGTCTTTCCGAAAAAAATATGAACACTCTCCGAGATGTAGAAGAAAAATTGTCATGGTTGTTTTTAACTTAACAATAGTCTTTACCAAACCTCCCCCTTTGACGGCTGATTCGTTTCTATTCTTCGGCAGATAGTAGTGAGTGTTATATATGTTACCGTGAAAAAACGATATCTGGCAAAAATTCGGTATTCTCCGGTGAATGTCGACACATAGCAAATACGTCGGTGAAAGACCAAAATATTTCCTTATTCAGACTTTTGCCAGTATAACTCGACAAATACAGATAAGCTCTGGTGGGAGTCGAAACAATAACTAGGAATTAAAAAAAAAATACACCCGATACCGATCTCTAAAGTAAACAGATTACGAGAAACCCTTGTAAAAAAACGAAGTTGAATTTTAAGTCAGACATAACCTATGCTTGCTAAAGTTTAATTAACGTTAAAGCCGGCCTCCGTGGCCGAGTGGTAGCGTCTCGGTCTTTCATTCCGGAGGTCCCGGGTTCGAATCCCGGTCA
>JAAAKQ030517822.1:0-19209 GCA_010016005.3 Zanna intricata | reverse complement strand
TGGATTTCTGTCGGGTTTTTTCCACGTAAAGTTTCAATCTTAATGTATGCCCGTTGTTCTTCAATAGTCACAGTACCTGAGACACGTACAGGCTCCATTTCAAAGTCGCGTAACTTAAAAATGGAATACACTACAAATGAAACAAAATTAACACACTGCTTCCTCAAGCTTTGAATTACAACTGACGTGTTGTTCATTGTTGCAGCGTCATCTATCCCGCAGTGTTACCAACCTGTGCAATATTTATGAAATGTCCCTCGTAGAAAGAAAGTAAATCGAAAACTCTGACACAGAATATACAATAACCTGTTTTTTTTTTTTTTTTTTTTTACATCTGGAACCACAATTAAGTATATCTTCAAACAGATGTGATGAATAAATTGTAGCGTGTGTGAAAAATTCCTTGCCTGACCGGGATTTGAACCCGGGACCTCTGGATGAAAGGCCGAGACGCTACCACTCGCGCCACGGAGGCCGGCACAAAAGATAACTGTAAAATTACTTTAAAACCTGAAGTGAACAAAAACGGGTGCAATAGTAACGAAATGCCGTTCCTACACTGCTTTTTGGTAGAAAACTGGAGTCAATAACCTGTTGAATAAAAAAAGAACGATTTCTTATTTTAAAAGTTATTGATATACTTTAAAGCACCAATATTCTATAAATATGAAATAACTAATATAATTAATGTCAAAAAGTTCCTTTACCTCATTAAATTAGGTTATATAACTTCCCTGTCACATTCCCGGCGTATACAGCTACAATAATTATATTAAAGGGAATAGTAAAAAATGGGATATAGATTGTTTACAAATCGCTACGTTTTAGTGTCCAAATAATTCATCTAAACCACAAACAAAAAAAAAATATATATATATAATGTATAGTTTTACTAATTATATAATGGTTAACAAATTTAGCTCAAATATTTCTTTCTACATTATTATTATTATTATTATTTAATTTATAAAGAGAGCGGGAACATCACGCAATAAATTTTTACTATTATAGATTTTTCAAAGGCATTTAAAAAAAAATTATTAAAGCGTAAATTTGTGACATACAATGCGCATATAAATATCCAAAAAAAATATATATATATATATTTTTATATATATATATATTTTTTTTTTTTTAAAAACCAATCCCCATCTCTTAATATTAAAATATATGTTTTTTTGTGTACTTTTTCTTTATATTCCTGCGGTTAAAATATGTTTTAAGTTTACATTTCATTACAGATCAAAAAATAAAACTACAATTTTAAAAAATTATAGATCAGAACCTAAAATGCAGAAAAAAAATTTTATTTTCTAATCTAGTTATCTGAAGGGGGTTTGTTACATTTAAAGAAAATTTAACTTACATAAATCTGTTAAGCTTAATGTACATATGAATATAAATTTCTTATAATTTATTCCCAAAAATACATATAAAAAAAAACTGTTTTTTTAAGGGTTTCAATTACAAGGAAATAATATTGAAAGTTTTAATTTTTAAGCAGAATATTTTTTGAATTTTTGGTAATTCGAAACACAAGAAAATCTAACAATATCATTGAAAAAACTTTCAGTTTAAATTTCATCCGTTAAAAGAATGAATAATAATTATAATTATGATAATTTTTTGTAAATTCTAGACAGCTGCAAGAGGCTGACAAGCTATAAGTTGAAAAACTACATCAATTTTGGTAAAGATTCGTATATTTATATTAATTAAGTGATCGTCCTGTTCTATGGTATTATACAGAGCACTTACATTTGATAGCTGTAATGGATGTCATTGGAAATAATGACAAATTATTTTCAATAGTTTTAACAGTATTTTTTAAATTAACGGCATTACTACAATAATAAATAACAGATAATTTTAAAAAAATTAGTTCGTTTCTTGGCATTAATTTGTAGTTACTGTTTGGTGAAGTGTTCACCCATCTTCAACGTGTCTTATACTCCTATAAAACTCAAGACACATACAGAGTAAAAAAAAAAAAAAAAAAAAAAATTAAAAGTTATTACCATAGTGAAATCTGATTAATAATGATTGAAATTAACAAAAATAAACCATAACTAATATAATGGAATCATAAATTCATGAAAATTAAATTTAAAAAAATAACTAAAATAATAGTAATAATAACATATTTATTCAAAACTTGTTCATATAAATAGAACAACTTATATCACAAAAAAAAACAAACTAACAACCGAACATATTTACATATAAATATATATTTGCAGTATACATAAGTTGTAAACAATAACTATAAACAACATGCAGTATAATCTCATCAACCCTAGAATACAAAAAAAAAAGAAAAAAAACATTATAAACGGTAAAAAAGTACCTAAATATGGATTTAATATAATGCATCTAAATACATCTTAATTCCTTTTACTTTTATAACAAATTATTTAAATCATTTCAGATTTAAGAAAAGTTTTTTTTTTTTATTACGAAATGACATCATCATTAACGAAATTAAACATCACTGTTAGCAGGTTGCTTCGAAGATGTTATACGTAATTCAGTGAGCGTTAATTTATCAAATCACACATCCCCAACGGTTTTTTTTTTTTTTGATGTTGAACAACACTTGAACAGTTCACTTCCTTTAATTTCGTCTAGTCTGGTTTCTTTTTTACACGTATTCTTAAACATTATTTTTTTTATTTTACAAGATTGCATTTTCTGAATTTAATATCTAAATAATTTGTCATCTACTCGTGAATTTTTCGAGTTTTTTTTACAGAAAAAAGTTATTATTAAAAGATTGGAATAATTTTTTGTTAAAAATTTGGCGTAAAAAATGAACAGTCTTTTAAATTAAAACCTTTCTTAATTAAAAAAATAAAATTAATATCTATACTAAATTCGGGTTAATGAGATTAAAATGTTTATATTTAAAAAAAAAAATGAATTATAACAAAATTGAGCTACACAATTAAAATCCACATTTTTAAAAATTAAAACAGAACTAATTAATGATGCCGTTGGAGGCCGATATATGACTTTTAGAAAAAATTTTTGAAAATTATATTTAATAAAACAATATATATATATATATATATATATTAATTGGGAAAAATTTACCATACGTGAAGAAAAAAAATAAAGTTCACTCTGTTATACCCGACTCAGTATTTTTAAAAAACTTTTTTTTTAGTCTTTCACTTAGACACAACATGAAGGCCGTTTAATTCTATAGAATATGCACTTTTAATTATTATTAATATATCGATCATTAGTGTTGCATTTTCTTAAGACAATAATTAACCAATCTATCCGGTATTTTTTACCGAGTACACCCCACACTAACGATGCCTATGTTTTACAATGTAAAACTGGAGAATTAAATTAACCTTTAAGCTAACGAGAAACATATGTAAACAAACATGTACACTTTTCCTGTTCTTTAAATATCAATGAAAATATTACAAATTTAGCAGTAAAGGAAAACTTAATATTTTGTTAGAAAAGTGTCACTAGAGTTCTAGGAAGATGAAAGAAAAATTGATTTTCTTAATGTAAACATTGTAATCTGAATAAAAAAAAAAAAAATATAATTGCTAATAAAATGATAATCTATAAACTGACAACCAATTTAATATAAATTATCTATTAGAAGACTATATATTTACAATCCCACCTTTTCATCAGATGACATTCCCTACCTCGCTATTAAAATTTGTTGTTAAAAAATGTAAATGAAATGTTAAAAAAATATTTAATTCAGTTTGCGAAAAAAGTAACAAAGTCAGTAAAGGTTTCATTAGCAAACTGATTTATTATTATAATGATATAATAATAAAATTTTAGTATTTAAATAGCAGCATGTACATTTCATTATTTACATACAAACAGCGAGAGTGAAAATATACAATGATGAGATGGTATGTACATGACGTAAACGAATTACCGGTGACGTAAGTTAAATTGTACACCGATGATAAGTTAATATGTGAATTTTCAGAAGTAATTGTTAAAGATAGTACACAGAATTAAAAAAAAAAATACATCAAATTTATATAAAATTGGATTACAAAAACTACACTTGTATATTACACAACTATATTAAGGCTCAATACGTTTTTAATATATAACAAATATATGATATTAATTTTTTAAACAATACTTATAGAACAAAGATGACTTTTCTAAAAACTCTTTTAACATGTGCAAATATGTACTCTAATAATTAACATATTTAAAACTGTTACTTTATTTTTTTACTAATTTTACTTACTTAATATCTTAACACGTTTATTTTCTTATTATTTTACATTATTATTTATCTCCATTTATAATAAGAACATTCACAATTTCCTTTTAATTTATTAATTTTCTACTTTCTATTGCGGTACTGACACTTAATCCTTCAGATGAATACTGGGGCTGTTTATTTTCTTTAATCCGTTTTAGCCACACTTATCCGTTTCTAACATGATTTAATAAGTCTGTATCATTCTGGATAGAATATATTTTTTTGAAACACAATATTATTAAAAACAACATCTCTGTTTAAAATAATTTTCTCATCGAGTCATAAATTATACAATAGAAATTTAATAGAAATAATTGTGGAGGATTATATAATAAAGAAAATCAATCAGACAAGTTCAAACTGGATAAACGTGTTCATTTTTAAATTACGCATTAATTAAACATAAATAAAATTAAAATACGTGCTTAGGAAATAACATAAAAATAAATAAAAAGTTGCAAATTTTTCGTGTTATTATATCCCTCGATCGATTGTTCCCCTAATCATAAAGTTTATAAACCCCTTTAAGTTTCTTCTATTTCCCCTAGATGCACGATATAATTTATAAGAGCCTTAAAACATAGATGTATTAGTCACACATAATTCATGTACATAGAACGGTCTTATATTCCAACGGTTGTTTTATTCCAACAATAACTAACACTCTTTACTGAATCTAAAATTATTTCTTTTAATAATAACATTGATGTTCTAAAAGGTATGCTATTACTGAAAGATATTGATTTCCCTACCGAGTAGTTCCATAATATTGATTGTAATTAATTAATTATTCTAAAGGAACATGTTCTCAGGCTTTAGGAAATATTCTCGGTTATGAATAATCGATTAATAATCTAAACCAAAACAAAGTATAAAAGTTTTATAGTAGTAATTATTTATAATATTTTCCTTTAATGAAAATACTTTCTTTTCAAATCTATTAGTTTTGAAGTTAAGTTTAAAATGAGGATTTATACTGTGCTGTGATTGTTTCATTAAAAATAAATAAATTGTACGATCGTCTCCAAACTAAAAAAAATTAAAAACCAATTCCCTTCATAAATAACTGCGACAGAAAATTTTATTTTTATTATTTTAAAATTCTGATACTTTTTAACAAGATTCATTTTTACTGAATCGTTGTTCCTAATCTTAAAATTACTAACAACTATTCTCATTGGAAAATCCCTACGGTTTGGAAATTCTGAGCCAAGTAACAGCATAAAAAAATAGTATGATTTTTAATTATATTTTAAAAATTCAATACTTCAAATAGTATATTTAAACAATATTTTATATTAAAAAGTAAAAATTTAATGTAAATCCAGAACTGGAATTTTGATCTCAAAATTATATTTGTATATCCTATTTTCCGTACAAATTAAGTACAAAAAATCAATATCAAATTTAAGGCTGTTGAGGGCAAAATTTCAAAGATTTTTGAACGTAACATACAAATCGGTAAAGCCGCCAATTATACAATCAACTTTATTTACATAAATGCTCATTAAAATTATTTTACTATAATTATTAATATTTACTGAAACGACTCTGGTATTAAAAAACAAACAAAAGAGGAATTATTCTACTAATATCATAGTATAAAATCATTAAAATTACACTTTTAAGAACAGATTTTTCTTACATGTCTTTTTTTTTTAATAATTGATGAAAATATAACATTAAGGCGTCTGTATGCCAACGATTTGATTCTCTGATGATTTACGTTGCTAGGTTTAAAAAACTCGATTACACCCAGGATAAAGAATTTTAACTTTTTCCATCATTCAGAGATAACTTAACTGATACATGTAACTTTAATAATAAAAAAAAAATGGAATCAAAACTTTAAATCAATAGTAAAAATTCCTTAATAAGACCAAATTTTAAGAGTTTTTCGTACAACTTTCATTACTTTCACTTAATAAAAATTGAGCAGAACAATTATGGTCTTATTTTTAAGTAAACTGATTTCAATTTTTCCTCCAGAAAAGTCTATAGATGGCGAAAAGCGAATTCTAAGACCTCAACTGCAGGATGGCACAAGGTAGTTAAACAAGTACTTCACCTGAAAAAAAAAAAAAGAGAAAACAATTATACAGTTTTTAATCGAACAAGTCATATATAAAAACTACAAAAATAATGAAACCTAAATGAAGAAAAAAATATGAAAAACGGTATTAAATTCTAAAAAAAAAAAAAAATTAGGAATAAGCAAATTATGAATGGAATGAATTTATATTTTTTTACCCGATCTCCACGAGGTATCAAGAATGGATGAAATAAGAATGAGATGTCAACATATTAAAAGTAACTAATGTTCATCAAAATAATAACCTAAACCGGAAATATCTATTGAATGTATTCCATACAACAGAAACGACATAAAAAACAAGTATAATTACATTACTTTGGACTTTCATTCGATTGTCTTATTACATAATATTAAATAGGAATATATATATATATATATATATAAATAAATATATATTCTATATACAGTAAATATAGATCACAGATTGTTTTTCCGGCTCGAGAACAATAATCTGTCCGTTATTTAGAGGCGTCCGCTATTCCAGAAAAAAAAAACATTGAATAAAACAACAATATCATTGTGTATTTATTTCATGTAGATTAAAATTAAAAAAAAAATTGTTACTAATTAATACGATTTTCTAAAATTCATGTGTTTTTATTTTTCTGAAAATAAAACATTGTCATTTATGTACATACTTGAATAAAAACAATAATACTATATTAATGTAACCGATCAATAAAATAAAATTACGATACTATACTAAAATGGAATAAAAACATCGTAAGCTGTACAAAAATATATATCAAAGAAGCAGCAATATACAAGAATATTAATCAAAACAAATGTACAAAAAATAATGAAAAATAAAAACAAAAAACCAAATACGGATATAAACAATTTATTTATACACTTAGGTGGTTTAATATAGTTGACTATTTTAATTTTAACCTGATACATATTATTTTCAATAAGTATCTGCACTTCTGATTTTAAAATAACGTCTTCTAGTAATCCTTTTTGTAAGAAATATTGCTTTAATTTTCTAACCACCTCTCTTGTTTCTTAACTCGTAATGGTAAATTTGGGTTATTGACATTAACATCTTCGTCAGAGTCTTTGTCGTTCGTTTTGGAAATAGTCAAGACTGAGGTAGCAACAAGATCACGGATGTCAAACGATACGCCTTCTGTGTTGAACGCATCGTCAATGTTCAGGTACTCTTTGTAGTTTCCAAACGGTTTAATAAGTTCTGTAATTCACTCCGTTCTATGGAATTTTTCATTTGGTTCAACATGACTTTCAATGTAGGAATTAAAGTTAATGTGTGGAGGTTTAATACCGGCTTTTATGAAATAATTTTTCACTAACGTAGTAGTAAACAGCTTTATAACTATACAAATTTATAAAAGTACATCCGACACACTAAAACTGCTAAAAAGCTCATTAGTATAAGCGACTTTCATTGTAGAAAATTGTTACGTTCTTGTATGCATCAAATATTATATGATATATTACGTTCTTATGTTACGTTCTATGCGTTGAAAACGTTGAAGGTAGAACCGACCTGGTCGGTTCCTTCTTGATATTCCATTCGAGTCATATTCAGTCACAGTAAAGAGACCGGCAGACAATTCCAGACGCTCGGTTAGTAGGAAGCAACATTTCAAGCCAGTAGCTCGTAGTACCTCATACAAGTTAGTTGCAATATATCACTCGTTAGTAAAACATTTATAAGTCGTCTATGTCATTATACAAGTTTATTATTCATAAGTTTAATTACGATACAAGAAAATTACGCTACTCAAGATTGTACTATGTTATACTATTATGCCTTCAACGTCATTAACGCATATACTACAATTTATGACAATAAATAATCGTTTAACCAAGAAATGGTACTTATTCATTTAAACGGCTACATCACATCAGCTACTATACATAATATATATATATATATATATATATATAGGTCCTCCGTACATCCATACAACGTCTATCTACAACCATTCTACAACTTTACATATATGTTGGTGTTATATTAAACATTGAAGCAATTATACATCTTTACAAAAATAAATACCGATACACCTTTTTTCTGTACTGAATTTTAAAGTTCTGAATGATCAAGCGGTTGGCATGTTGCACTAGTATTTAAGAGAAGAAATGTAAATTTTACAACTCATAAGCTAATTTAGGATGGGATTTTGCACTTTCCAAGAATAGTATGACATTCCTACTTTGCTTTCCTATTCTAAGGTTCGAAAAATAACATCAGTCCATCATTATGTCCCTAGTTATTCAAGATTTTTTATTTGAATATCATTCAATTTCCAATGAATTTATTTTCACGCTGTTAAAACAATGCATTTTTGCCGATTATTAGTGTTTTTCTTCAATTTTTTTTTTCTTTTTCTGTTTAGCGTCCGGAACAGCTGTAAGATATTACTTCAGAGGATGATATGTATGTTTCAATTTTACCTGACATATTTACAGTCAACATAAATAGTCAAGTCTTTATTTTGATATCTTCCCTTCTGTAAATTTTTCCTCTTTCAAACACACTTTCAATGGGCAAAGCCCGCAAAAAAGACCAGTATTTTCACAATTAAAAAGTCTCTTTCATTATAACTCGCCCATATTTCATTTCATTTTTCCTTCTACTCAGACAGTAAATTCTCATCTACAGCATCAGCATCGCCACAAATATTTTTATATGAAACGTTATGTCTAATTCGGAATTTATCTAACGAATCTCTGATGCTTTAAACTCATCATAACCGAATTCTTCAGCAATTTTTACGGCATTCTCACGTATCAAAGTTTCAGAGAACGGAATGTTATTAGCAGAATCCTACAAAACCACTCATAAATCAAAGTGCCAACCGTTAGGCCTGGCGTTTAAGATTTGCTTAACTGATTTCGTTTTCAGTTCGTGACTTTAGGATAAGAAGTTTGTTTTTTAGAAAATCACTTATCTGGGCTTTCCCGAAATCAAAATGTTTTGTCAAATCATTCATATCGAGATTTTCTTTTACTTAGACATTTATAACTGCTACTTTTTCTTTTAATGTCAAGCGTTTACGATTTTGAGATATTTCAACTTGCGGTAACGATTTCTGTAAAATACACAAACTGAACGTACGAATTGAAAATGTATTATATCGTAACAAAATTATTACATGTGTTCAACGTACAGTATGCCCTTGTCGTCAGTTACTACTCAGCAATTGTTGACGAATCACGCTGGATGATTAATTAATTGAGATCATAATATCAATATCTAGGCGGAAAAGTGATGCAATTCACTACAGATAAATCAGACACACTGTGTATAAAATAAAACAAGGAAAATTACCATTTTTATTCCTGCTGTCTGTTTTTCAGAACTGACTGAACAGTTTTAGGTAAATTCATTGTCCACGTCCGTTATTTAGAAGATTCCTTATCGAGAAGTATTTTATCCATTAATACCACTATGAAACTACTGGGGAATCTAAAAGTGATTTTTTTTTTTTTTTTTTTTTTTTTTTTTTACTCCGGAACCACCGTTAGGTTATATCTTCAGAGGATGAGATTGATGAATTGTAGTGTGTGGGAAAAATGCCATGCCTGACCGGGATTCGAACCCGGGACCTCCGGATGAAAGACCGAGACGCTACCACTCAGCCACGGAGGCCGACAAAAGTGATTATTACAGTAGTAATAATAACTTTCGATTATTACAGTAGTTGTAGGTAGTAGATAAATTCTTGGAGTTACCGGACGGGATAGAAAGACCTGCACGTGGATCACAGGACAGACAAAGTATATATCATCATGAAAGATAAAAAATTAAAATGGCCGGGGAGTAGGCATGGAGAAAAAAAGGACCGATGGGAGATGGACTAAATTACCACTTGAATGGATATAACTAGATGTTAAATTCCCGTGAAAAAGACTAAAGACTCGTTGGATTGATGAAATTATCAAGTGTATATTAGGTCGAATTGGCAGAAGATCGCACAAGAGTGCCATACGATATTAGTTGGAAACGTGCTGAAGAGGTCTTCATCCTGCAGAGGATCAATAACAGATGAAATGATGATAAAAATATTAAAATTCAATATAATTTAACCATAAACAAATACGTACTAATTTCATTAAAATAAATAAGTGTAAGTGATTTTATATATTTTATAAGATCATTAAAATACATAAAAGTTTAAGTTATAGTTCGTCCTGAATGTGACCTGAAATCGATTCATTAAACTAAAAAAGTGTTTCGGAAGAAAACAATAATGTAATCTTTATATTTGTATATTCACCCAAACGGAAAACTTAATGCGTAACAAAGTTCCCGAAAGCGGTATCAGAATTCTTTGTAGTTATGAGCAACCAAGTATACTAAGCAAAAAAGATGAGTCTAATTGGAGAACATTATTGATTCCAAAGATAAGCTCAAAAGTGAAGTTGCAATTAACTGCCTGGGAAAAGAAAGAAATCGCTTAAAAATATTAAACCGTCAATGAAAAGGAGATACCATCATCTAACAATAGGAGAACATATGAGAATCCTGTGCCAAAATGTTAAAAGTCAAGGTAATATTTTTTAATTTATTGCAATCATTAAATAGATCAATTTAGAAAAATTAAGTATTTTAATTGATAAAAAATTGGCTTCAAATTACACTAATAATTGCAAAAATTTAATATTTTGATGGAAGTTGCGATAGCAAAGGAGCTTCGGGGATTTGCAGGATAAACATGACCGGAATGTGGAGTATCTGCCTTTTCATGGTGATTATCACATTCAAGAGTCATTATGTCGCTTCAATTGTTGTACAGTTTGTCGCGGCCGAAGCCTGAACAGGTGCAAATCAATGCGAACTAAAATTGAATTACCTTAAAAGAAATTATATTGGAATTCAAATTTTTAACCATAACCAAGAGGTTGAAACTTTTTTTTCCCTTGTCCCCTGGGGTCGGTCGTTGTTGCCATTCATCTATTAGCATCCTATCCATTTGCTCTATCGGTATACTCTCATACCTTCTTGTCTTTGTAGTACCAATAGTCGTATCGGGGAGGTTCCTGCAATGACGCCCGCTGCCATGGTCGAAACTCTACTGTACACACTATTATCCTAAAGTTGCCCTACATTGAATGGCTTCATTCACATTCATACACATCATCCTCTGAAGTAATACCTTACGTAGTTCCGGAGGCTAAACAGATAAAGAAAGAGAGTGGCTTCAAATTTTCTAATATTCTTTTTAATATGAAAGTCCGACCTCCACGCCGATACCGCGTAGAGGAGAACCGACGTCACAGCTACCAATTGAAGGATCCATATATCTTCTCAGCCTTCTTAACTGACTCTAAAACATGATAACTGAAGATTCCCGCTTGGGAGAATCCGATGCCCAAATATTTAACGTGGGGACTTGTCTCTACTTGAATACCATCAATTCTTATGGTGATTCTTTTCATCTTTTTTCTTTCTATTGTAGTCGCTAAGAGGTTGAAACTTACTTTCTGATTAAAAGTAAGTTCATACTGATTCTGATTGTATAAGTAAGTTTCTGATTTGGTTTAAACTTACTTTTAATTGTTACTTAATAATATTACATATTCCCAGAAACAGAAAGAGGTTGAAACTTACTTTCTGTTTCTCTATGTGTAATCTTATTAAGTAACAATTACAATCCTTAAAAAGACATGCAGCTCAGGCAGCTCAATAGGGGGTCACGTTTACTGGAAAGCAAGAAAACTTAGAGGTTGAGACAGGTCGAATAAAACTAGTCTATCTCTCATGCCGCATATTAATAAAGTGCCAAATCGTGAGTTGATGCAGCAAGAGTTCCAAAAATGTATATCCATAAGTAAAATACAAGTCTTACGGCGGCTGTTAGCATTGAACAGCGAGCGATTAGCGAGACAGCAACCGGAAAACTAATTCAAGAATAATTTATCGACGATTACGCCACCCATCAGATAAGTATTAACTTAAACCCCTTACTATCTGCTTGACTTACCATTAAGAATTATATTTCTATTACTTACTGCTGAAGTATTAAAAATTGCAACATTACTGATTAGTTCGCATATTAATACCATATTTTGTATCAATCTATTTCACCACGCATTTACAATCATGAACGTAACTGTACGTAGTTATAATTGGATTCCGGAGCAGGAAAATAACCGAGTGTGACTTCAGGGCAAGGTAGATCAGATTTTAGAATTTAACGATTTTAAGCGTATTAATTACTGAAAGTATCACGATAATTCTATTTACCTTCAGTCCCCACGATTAATTTTTTCCGTCCAAGTACAATAGACTCACCGAAGTAGTTAACAAAACACTCCAAAGTAGGTTCCTAATAAACCGTTTAAATTGATTGTAGAGAGAAAGGGTCTGGTAATTTCGAGCTCGGTCAGAAACGGTACATGAATACAATTGTAACTTTGATGAGAGTACATATAGAAAGGAAAGGCGGCCGATGTAGTAGCAGAGGATCCAGATAAGATTATCGTGGTCGGGGAGGGGGAGGAGAGTTAACGGGTAGAGAGAGCACGACGGGTCCGATTATGGAAAATTAAACAAGGATCTCGGGGTAAACTTTATATTGCCGATGAATATAATTTTCGATATATTAACATAATATTAACGATAAGAATGAGCTAGTTAGGCCTTAATGATAGCCCTCATTGAGAGGGGAATGCAAAAGCTCGTTTATTATACAAGTAAAGAGACCAAAAGATATATATCATTTTATGCGCTTTTTTTACTTAAATAACGGAATTCAGAAAGCTAAGGTTTAATAAACTTAAAAATTGTGAGATCATAGAATTTTGAATGGAACCAGTAGTTTATTTTTAAAATAAACTATTTTAGTTAATTACGTTGAGAAGTACAATAAAATATAAAATCCTTCTGGTAACCGAATTTAATATTTTCACTTGTTTTCATACGAGTTTTTTTCCCCGTTAATTATACTTTTTTTTTTTGTAATTCTATCAATCCGACAAACGACCTCGGTCACGCTGTTTAGTAAACAGGATGTAATTGTACTGTAAATTTTATAGCAAACTTTACACTTCATATATTCGTCAAATCGTTAATTTATTTTAGTTAAGTAAAATTTACTGTTTTATTATTATTAATTTACAACCTTTTTGTAAATTTTTAATTATGAGAACAGGTTACGTATTTAGGCGTTTATATCCAGGTCAAAGAGGTTACTATATTAATTCATTATGACATTGTATTATACGACAGAGACGCGAGAGAGCGCTCAAACACAAATAAAAGTTATCGTTAATACCGTGGATTATAAATAAGTATAAGAATATATATCTTAAAAATAAACAAAAACAGTATTTAATTAAGATTTTTCTTAGTTTATAATTTTTAATAAAGAAGACACCAAAATTCTTTATAATAATAGACCGAAAAGGGTAACGAGTCAGCGGTTGACACGGTAACTATTATTCACTTTACCGTTCTCATTCGGTAACTTTATACCGAACGTTAGTTTGAAAGTAGATTTCAGAAACTGAAGTGAAGAAAATTCAATCAATGTTTATCACGTATATCATAATAGAAGTATGAATAACTTAAAATTCATGTTAACATTAACAATACTTAATGCAAAACAATAAGGGCTACGATAAACTCAATCCTATGAGTTATTATTTTTTTTATGTGTTTTATGTCAACTTTAGGCTTCGTTCAATGTGCATCGTGACAGTTTAAATCTTAGTATATGAAACCTAAAACGAAATTAAATTAATGTAAAAAAACAAAGTTACAAAAAAATTGAAACAACTAACTCAAATATTTAATGACCTTTACATCCTTCTAATAACAATTGGTTTTACGTATTACAAATACAAATTTAAAGGCCAGCTTATAAAAATGAACAAACCATTTTTTTTTTTAAATAACCGTTCCTGACTTAATTAACTATAAGTCGAAAATGTCGATGTCTAAATCTTTGTTAAATAAATCCAAATTTAACGAGAAAAATTACAAGAAAATATTGAAAATATTACAAGTCATGAAGTTAATAAAGCATAAAAAAAAAATTTATAAAAATATTAAAAAGTCGTTTTGCATATTTTACAAGGGCGTAAATTTGAGTAAGGTTAATAAATGTAAATAAAATGAGTTTCTTTCTTCAATTTCTCATCAATATCATCTGAATAGAGATAAACAAAAATGAAATTGTACGGATAAACAGAAACGTAAAGAATAAGGTTAACCTGACTTTATTATTAGTATAAAGCGAATAAGTTTCAAAACTATTAGTAACGATGTAATACGGACTAAATTAAATTTGTAAAAATTGGTAAATCTATGATAATCGAAATTTATGCCAAGAAACAATTAATCTGCCATACCATTTCTGGTTTAGAGTAACCAATTTTCAATAATATGTCAATAAACCACAGATTTCAGAGAAATATTTTTAAATAAAACACTTTTATATGAGATTATTATTTAAATGATAGATTAAGTAAAAGGTTGAAAAGAGACGTTCCAAACTTTTCCTCATGTTTACATAGAGATTATGCAAATATTTAAAAATATTTACAAGAATATACTTCAAAATATTACTATTAAAAAACTATTAATGAATTACTACTTAAAAATACTTCATAGGAAAACTTTAACAGAAAATTTACATTTACAGTAAAAACCTACTCGATTCAACCGAACGTATCTGTTACAGTTACTTATTATAAAAAATTTCGATAAATATATTTGTTTTCCATCAGTAAATATAGACTATAATTTTTTTTAAGTATGAACTATCAGAGTATTTTATGTTACATGTATCAATTAATATAAATATATGTATTTATTATTGCATTTAAAAAATTATGTATTTGACGATATATTTCAATCAGTTCCACTGCAATAAAACAGTTTATTAATTTAGTAATAAATTTTTTTTTTTTTTACCTCCTGAACCACCGTTAGGTTATATCTTCAGAGGATGAGATGAATGAATTGTAGCGTGTGTGAAAAATGCCCTGCCTGACCTGGATTCTAACCCGGGACCTCCGGATGAAAGGCCGAGACGCTACCACTCGGCCAGGGAGGCCAGCAATAAAATTACATGTTAAGGATTTTATAGTGAATATTATTTATTTTTACGCCCATAATAAGCCAGACAAGAATTTCTATTCCCTACTACTAATATTGATATCAAAGATTTATTTACATTTTTTTTCTTTTACCTCCTGAACCACCATTAGGTATATCTTCAGAGGATGTGATGAATGATTTTTAATGTGTATGAAAATGTGATAGACTATTTTGTAGCGTGTATGAAAATTCCATGCCTGACCGGACTTCGAACCCGGGGATGAAAGGCCGAGACGCTATCACTCGTGCCACGGACGCCGGCAAAGTTTTATATGCTGGATGGAGTAATTACGAACTAAAACTAAAATTCATTGAAAAAATAGATTTCTTTATGTAAATATATATAGGGGTCCCAATTATCATGAAAAGTGAAAAAGATTTAACAAAAACATATTTCATTTTGGAAGAGTGAAATTTTAAAAATTTTTAACGGAAATTGTCTAGTACAAAATATCTTGGTAATCTAAACCTCTGTAGAAATGTTTAAATTTTACAAATGTCGTAAGTAAAAACCGAATCAAAATACATTGGATAATAAAATTTATAATTTTATAATTAAAAAAAGATAAAATTTACCGAAAATAACAATGAATTTATTTAAAAATCATTTTCCGTGTGATTTATGGATTTTACATGAATTGTCTACATAAATAAATAGAATTTTTAGCGGATTTCCAAATCATTTGGTAATAGTTACTACAGCTGGCCATGTTTATATACGTTTGTAAGAATGTATAATGAACGCTTTGTATAAATGTTCTTTATTTGCTCTCCTGGACGCAAATCTGAACCGATATTGACAAAACTAGGTAGGGTAACCTACTGCGAATAACTGCCTACTGACTTTCAAGCGAATCGGTTCACAAAGTCAAAAAACGGGTTTTTTGTATACATGATTAGCTTTTTTCGTTCTACTTATTAAGCACTATTATGTCATGGACTTAGTAAAGCTTTCATGAAAACTACAGCTCCATTTAAGTTACATCAGATATTACGATAAGCTTAATATTTCAAATAAAAAAACAGGAACAAATATTTTACAAAAAGCTTTTACAAAAATGTACTTACAATAAAATTAACTACAGATAAAATTCTATACGCCGCAATCTGGTGTATTTTATTTGTACTTAAATGGAGTTGTAGTTTTCATAAAAGCATTAGTTTAATTGCATGATTTAATTCAGAGATGATAGATAACTGAGAAGATCCTTTTTTCGACCTTAAATTGAACGTAACTCGAGAACAACTCAAGTAATTTTCATTAAATTTTCACATGTGCAACCTCAAATTCACAACTACAGCATAACTAAATTTCAGTGAAATTTGGAGTGGTCGACCTGAGATTGTACACGACTACACATCATTCTCATTCATCCTCTGAAGTAATATCTTACATTGGTTCCGGAAGCTAAACAGAAAAAGAGAGGCCTATATACTCGTATGTGTTTGTGTGTGTGCGCGCGCGCGCGTGTGTGTGTATGTGGTATGCGTGTATATATATATAAATATATATGCACTGGGGTTCATACATAATAGAATCGTGTACATAAAGAAACCCCAATTTAAGTGAATAGTGTTTCCGTACTCCTCATACATCAAAACGTACAGAAAACTCATTTTCTCCACTTCCCCCCCCCCCATTCACTATGCGACCAAAAGTAATACCGCACTTTCTTTGACACTTGGTAAAAAAAAAAGCGCGATAACATTAAAAAAACTAATTTCTCAGTAACCTGAAGTGTTATCTGGTATGAATAAAAGGGGTTAGTGTCCAAAAAATCAGTTTTGAATATATGATACTACCGTAACTTGAAGTACAAAAAAAAAAAAAAAAAAAAAACATAGGGAAATAATATTTTTTCAAAAATCATTACAGCTATATAACATTCTTGTTTCTTAACTAAAACCGGAAATCCAACCTTCTGACGTACTCACTGCGACAGAGTTTTTTTTTTAATTTGAAATAGTCGCCGAAATTACAGTGGCACAAAGCTTCCTTTATTTTTATTAAACTGGAGAAATAATAAAGTAAAGTTTTCCAACTGCCTTAAGTAATTCCAGAAATAGCAGTAAAAATTAATTATAGAAAATTTTTATACGTTTAAATAATCCGTTATTGTAAACAATGAATAGTTGAATTTCATAAAATCAACTTTTTTTTGTGCAAAGGATAGTAACGCTCCTAATTTTTTTCAATTTCGTTTTTTTGTTAAATATTACATTACAACAGGTTTGTAAAAGAGGACCTTAAAAAAATCAAAAAAATCTGAGGAAAGGGATATAAAAAACATATTTTTATGCACAAATAATTAACTAAAGAATCAAATTATTTGTAATTCATTTACTCAGGATTAATTCATTTCTTACTTAAACAAGTACGAAATTAAATCGAAAAGTAAACATTTTTTAAATTATCAAGAACAAAAATACTAACGTTGTAATTTTACTTTGAAAAAAAAAATTATTTTTTTAAAGCACAATCTGTAATTGTGTAAACCGGAGTAGCACAAAGAAGGCAAAGGCATCTATAGATCTCACGAGTGATAAATTTTATTAGTAGTTAATAAAGTACCTAGATTTCTCTATTATAATGTAATAAAAGGCAAGCGGAAAATTTACGGATATTGATTAAGTTTTTGTATGACTAGAAAGGATAGGAAGGTAATAAAAACCAAACGCCACCACTAAAATCGGAATTGTGCGGTGACCGACTGCTTAAGGACAGCATACCGACATACCATACCAGCTAGCGAGTTTGTGTGCATGTGTGTTTTTTTGTGTGAGTCATGCTGCAATGACGTGACCACGTGAAGTAATGGCGGTGGCGCCGTAGCGGTTGAACTCTGTTGAATACAGCCAATGGAATTAAATAAACCAGGTAGGCTATCGAGGAAAGGGTAGCCAGGTGTAATCAACGGGACATACATAACTATTAGTGTATGTAATTAAATTACTCGTACTTAATCAAAAAAAAAAAAGTTATTAAAATAATTTCTCCGAATAAAATAAATTAAAAGTGCATAAAATCGTACATTAATACAAACTGAAATAAAAATATTTATGCATACCAAGTATTACAGTCCTTAAATAAAAATAAAATGTTATACCACAAAAGGAATTGTTAGAATTGAATTATCAGAGTTCACACGTACGAATTAACAGAAAAGTCAAATGAAAACCCGAAGGTCAAATACAGGATGTATCAAAACTGCACGGCAATCTCTGGGAAACGGATTCTATATCCGTGTATATCCCTATATAATCACACTTACTTGATCGGTAACTTACTTTAGAACGTTCATAGTAACAATGCAATAAATTTGATTTTAGTAGATATTTTTAAAATTAGGGCAATTACAGTAAATTATTAAACGATCGTAATAAAATATGAGAAACGTTTTGCAAAATTTATCTATCTAAAACTTTTTAACTAATCGATTACAAGTGAGATATATTCACGCGCATTTAATGCTAACTCTTTAGTTATGGAATACTGAGATTTTCAACAATTCATTTTTACTGAAATAAAAACTTTTACTAAAAATATATATATATATGTGTATATATATACATACATACATTAGGAGTGATTCAGGAGGGTAGGGCAATACTTTGACAACTCATTCTAGAGGTTAAATATAAAGAAAAAGTTCATATAAACATACGTCCGAAAATGCTGAAAGATTTCGCCCGAGAATCAGTTCCTCCGGGTAAATTAAGGCTTTCTGAAATTCTGAGAAGGTCAATTAAGGGGCAAATTCAATTGTTTCTTAT
>JAAAKQ030517811.1:0-10477 GCA_010016005.3 Zanna intricata | reverse complement strand
TTTTAAACTTTGATCGGCTGCCTCATCACCAACATTGCCTCCAAAGTATTATTTTTTTTCAGCTACTAGCACTACGATTAGAAAGATATATAACGAAATTCTGTTAAAAAATATGCAATAAATACAAACTATAGCTTTCTTCAATTTATGGGAAAGGAAGAATTTGGTGAAAAACTTTTTAAATGGTAAGATAAGGATGTACGCATGTACTGAGCTTAATATAAAGTGCGGATATGTTTGCAAACTTTTGAGATAATTGAACCCCAAAGAAATTGTGTACCAACTCCCTGGAAATACGAGTACTGACATCAAAATTTTAGATTAAAAATGTTCCATATACACGGGTCTGTAATAAATTTCAGCAAAATTGATTTATCCAGTCAAAAGTTATTAAGCTTCAAATACGCCAACACGTCTATACGTACGTATGTACGAACAAACATTGCTCCCAACTTTTCTTTTATTTTTTTTAGTGCCTCCACTCATGAAACATGACACAGAGAAAAAAATATCCCATTTTTAACATACTTTCCTTCTGGAAACAAGCTCTAAGATGCCAAGAAAGTAAAAATTAAATTATGAAATAAAATTTAATGAAAAAGTGAAATTTAGTAACTATTGTGAAATAAAATTTACAACTTAGACTATAAACCAATAAAATTTTTTTTGCTACACGACATATTGTAAATCAGAGTTTCTGTGTTCTTCAAACAATGTCTGAATAAAACCTATTATTCCTCAATATCTTACATAGCTAAAATTTTACATACAGATAGTTAAGTGAGTTTCCCGTTTGCCTGTAAAATGTAAATCTCGTATTCCAAAATCAAAAATTGGGAGATTATTGCTTTTTTTCCATATAAAATTTAACCTTATAAGAAAAAAAGTTATTTAAGGGATTTTGAAATTAAAGTAAATTTATAGTTTAGCTTACTAATCATGTAAACAGTCCAGTTGCTTAGTAATCAACTAAGGATTATCATCATCATCATTATTAATCATCACTGAAAAGCTTTCAATAGACAGACATCATCAGAAGTGCATATCTTCCAGGCATTTCTGTCCTGAACATTTAACTTCATTAAGCAATCAATACATCCCTCCTTCTCTTACAATCTCTCTCTCTGCTTTCTCTCTAATCCATTTATCTTTACCTGAACATTAACAATTAATGTAATGATCGATAAACTGCTTTCTTAATCGTATAGTCCAGGATTCAATCCCTGGAAAAGTGCTATGTTTTATCATTATCTTAAATAAAAACTAGGCTTTAATTATAATGTCGAGGCAGCTTAGAGATTCCTGTTAAAAAATTGTAGTATTATCGACCTAGCAAACAAAAAAAAAAATTATATTATTACAATAATAATAATAATAATATAATCGTTGCTCATTTGTAACAATTCAAAATACAAAAAAGACAAATATAAATCAGATAATTTCAAATCCATTTCTTTAAAAGTAAGTAGACTAATTGTAATTCATGTATGTTACTTTTTTCTATTAGATTTATCTTGCTAACATTATAGTTGTGTAGTTACGTATATCTGAAAAATACTTTACACTGGACTTATACATGAAACCATTGGAAACTAAACAGCTCTGAGCTTTTGTCAGTAAGAGTAGTTCAAAACGTAAAATGACTTTTCTGATGACAGGAAGAATTAATATTTAGCAAGTCCAGATGAATAAAAAAAAAAACTAATGTCAGTTTACAAGTGATGAGCATTGATTTTCATCAATAAAAGAGTTTTACAATGTAGTCAGATTGAACTGCAATAACGTAGTAGAAGTAAAAGCAATATTTTATTCATTTTTTTAAAAACTAAACGGATAAAATGTGAAAAAAAAAACATAACTTTTACTGAGGGGTTTATTACATTTTGTACTCTACTTCCTGCCCTAGGTTTCCTTGTGATTGGTTTCTTATAACAATGAGGTATGTTTAATAAAATTGAGATTCAAATTACAATAGTGAAATGTTTTCGGTTAGGATTATAAAATTCAATGTACAGCCATTTCTTTTGGTGAATTAAAGTTAAAGTGAGATAATTATATATAGAGTTAACATCGTCTTAATTTCAATTGACTTTTATCATATTAATGTGGAATAGTAAATTTGGCTTCGTAATGAAAGCAACAGAAAACAAGTATTATCGGCATGGAATGCTCATTATTTTTGCAAAAGATTGTTAAATTTTCTTGAGTAACTGTTTTCTCAGATTAGTATCCTTCAAATGTTATGATACCTTACATGAAATAATCTCGTTTAGACTATATATATATATATACTCGTATATGCAGGGCATATATTATTTTTTCAAAGATATTTACATTATTAACTAGCGTGATTCCGCACGTAGTAACTCGTAAAACCTGTAACAAAATTAATGAATCTATCTTTTTCCCCTCTACTCAACCTGCCCTACCAAGGTCAGACCCGCTTTTTCAGCATACTTAGTCCAGGGGAAGTTGCCACTGCCACTAACAACCCGACTGGGACATACTGGGTCGGGCTAAGCCTTTCCCAGCAGCACCACCCGGCCAGCCGGGACCAGGTCTTCTGCATGCCTTGCCTTCTGAATCAGAGTACCCCCAGAAACGGATCTCCAAGCAAACTGTCTTGTACAAATTTATGATAAAAATTAAACGACTTCCGCAGTGCAAATCGTTTGAGCTGTTAGCGCCCGCAGACTCACACACACATAAAAAAAAAAAACAAATTAAGAGGTAAAAGCGAATTTAGTACACTTAATATTATGTCTCAATAAGACCGCATCTTGAACAGAAGTACTGCAGCGTCCTCGTCTGATACATGATTTATTTAGTCTAACTGCCGCTAAAACAAACTGTATAAATTATACCAAAATTTTATATTAACGTTCAGTGGCTAAAAGAGGAATTAAAATTCTGTGTAAAAGAAACAAATCATTAAAAAATTAAAAGAAAACTTTACAGGACATAAAAGAACAGTGGAATAAGAAGTCGTTAGGAAAGTCTGACCAAGTATCGCATGATTTTTGCAGTTCTATTAGAGTATTATAGATATAGTTTAGAGTTCTATTAGAGATTTTACTTCTATTAGAGTAATGAAAATAATTCATATGCATTTTGGGTACAGAACATATAGGTGCAAAAGCTATTTTAATTTTAATTTCTCTTTAAATGTGGAAGAAAAATTCAAACTTTCTTTCAACAATAAAAATTAATGGAGAGCCAAAAATTAAAAAAAAAAAATTACACAACATATGTATTTTAGAGGTGAATAAATTTTAAAATACACTTTTCTGAAAATATTCATATATATATATATATATAAGCTTAATAAATTTGCCAAAGTAAAGTTTGTTTTAAATCTAACACCTCCTTCAATAAAGGCTAAAATATGAAAAAAAAAGGGAAATGACTTTTCTACATTTTAGATCGGGGTCTATAATTTATAAAAATTGTAAAAAAATCTATGACATTCTTACATATGAAGTGTAAACTTTCAAAACGTTTATGAATCATATTTAAATCGAAGGGAGTTAGAGAAAAATAATAAAAATTCAATAAATTGTAGTTTTAAAAGATGACGGTTGATTTTTTGAAAAACCTTTTGTTGGACTATTTATATATATACTATATGCTATTTATATATATTTATTGTAAAGAAAATTTTTACTATCAGAGCTTAATAATTATTATTAAATCAATATATTTAATGTTAAAAAAGGAGATTTAGTCGGATTCACTTTCCAAATATTATGATCCAAAAATAGTAAGGCCCAAAAAAATTAATATTTATTCATATGATTACGGTTAGACTTGAGAAGAATATCAAATTGAATACAGTAAGAATGAAACAGTGGTTTTTAGAAAATTAAATAAATGAATCATGAATCATGTAAGTTTAGTGTCTGTCCATCAAAATCAAAATGAAAGGAATTTGTAATTCATTTCACGTTTTAAAGCCGACTATTACACATTTTTTCTCTGTAGAAATGATCCACACTCTGTGGTGGAAAGGGATATTTAAACTGGCATAGCTAGAAAGGCTGGCGTCGCATGCAAGATGAGCTTTGGTACTGCTTTTCACATTGGTGCTCCGAGTCATATACTCCATATTCTATAATATCTCATTCATTTGAGTGGTATATGTTGTTATATTTTGTGTATGAAATAGAACTAAAAAGAAAGTTAAAAAATAAATATCATTAAAGGAAAAAATTTATTTCATAAATTCAAATAATTAATAAATTAATTTTAATAATTAATAAATAATTAGAATCCAAAATTTGAAACAAAATCTGTATAAATTATTTCCTCCTGGCAAATCTTAGTTTTATAGTTTCTAACAAAGCTTATGTAACATTTTCATAATAAAAATTAAAATTTGTTCAACATTTCATGTCAGTGTGTTTTACAATACCGTTACACAAATATTAAAAATAAACCATTTATTTCAGTCATGTTATTCTGTAATAAATAAGGATAAATATTATTTTCAATAAAGTTGTTAAAAATATATTCAATATAAATAATTCATTATTATAAATATTTTACAGAAGATAGAAGAATTTTATTATAATTGGTTAAAATAAAGACATCCGACAGCATATTTTTTTATCATTAAAAATAAAAAAACTTATTTTTCCATTTTGTTGTGCTTAGTTTTTGCCTGTCTGAATCTATATGTCAACTATAGAAATAATATCTCAAGAACAGAGTAAGATATTTTAATAAAAATGCATAAATTTGGACACCTTCTCTTTAAAATTAATAACAAAACACAGAAATTTTATGTTTAAAAATTCAGTATGGTTACCATGTTAATTTTTAAACAATAAAGAATTTAGAAACATTAAAAGTTAAGCACTGTTTTAATAAAGTTACATATCATGAGTTATAAAATTTACTTATTAAATAAATTGCATATGTACATAAACTATTTCGAACAAATAAATTACGGAAATATCGTTTGAATAAAATAATGTAATAATGAATACTAAGAAAAAAGAAAATTCAGTTAGAAGTCATTTTTTTACCGATTTCAGTCCCTTTGCTATCATTTTAATAAATTTTTTTTTTTTTTAACCTCCGGAACCACCGTTAAGGTATATCTTCGAGGATGAGATGAATGAATTGTAGTGTGTGTGAAAAATGCCATACCTTACCAGGATTCGAACCCGGGACCTCCGGATGAAAGGCTGAGACACTACCACTCAGCCACGGAGGCCGGCAAAAATAAATTTAGTGGAAAACTTGCAATTTAACTAATTGCTTTAAACCACATAAAAAAAATAAATAAATGGAAAATTTGTTTCAAATTTTAATTACGTCTATTACCACCTCTCTTTTCACTTGCTCAGTGAGGTTGATCTATAATCAACCTCAAATTTTTTGATTAAGTTTACGAAAACTTAATATCAAATGAAAATAGTTTTTACTATGAAAGTCGATGATTATTGAAAAAAAAAAATTTTCACGTTATAGGAAAATTATAATATTCCTTTAATTAAAATAGTAGGAAAATAATATTATTTTTAGAAATTACTCTTACAAAAAGGACATTTGAAAATTTTGCATTAGAACTTTTAGACTAAAGCTTTTCTCTTCGTACTCTTCAATACACAGAAATACCCCGAAGAAAAAAAAAAGAGTATTGGTCACATAACTTCCAAATTAAAGTAATCTGTGCGTCCAAAACATCTGAAAAAAGGGAGCTTCGTCTACAGCAGGAGCGTATCAGAGCTTCTACGTCAAGAACGAGGGAAACGTTGCACGAAATAGAGCTTCATCTAAACCAGAGTTTCTACTTCAAAGGCTTCTTCAACACTGTGCAACAAAACAAGATCCATCCTAAAAACTTTTTTGCCTAGCGTAATAGAAGCCACGATCATCACGAGGAATGCTTTACGAAAATACTAGGGAAGTATTTGTCCCTCGAATTCCGTTGTTATTCATTGATACATATTTACTTTTTGCGTTCAAACGAATGCAATTTCTCATCCAGCTTGTATTCACTACCTAGTATCAACAAGGTAGAGGAGAAGTCACTTTGTGTGACAGGCATTAACTTTGATAGTCTATGTTTTTTGCATAGCCAGTTAAATTTAGCTTGCTCAAGAGTTGGCATGAAAATAGTTTATTTTCTGTGCTCCGGATGGACAAACGTAAAACGTAGTGCACTGTCAACCTTTACATTAAAAACTTTGAGATAAAAAAAATTGTTTTCGGTATGCCATCTACTTAATACTTTTTCACCACTAATATAGTCGTACAAAAAAGTAATAAAATATTTAAATTTTAACTTCCTTACTGTACTTTGTGGAATTCCCGGGAACGGTGGGTAACCGACCCAGTAAATTAATAAATGATTAATTATCAAATTAATAATAATAATATTATTATTATTTAGTTAGTTAAATAAAAAAGTCAATTTTTTATATAACTTCATTCATATACACAGAAATTTTTCAGTAAGTTAGAATAATGTACCTAAATTAAATTAGGCAATTTATTTTTTAAGTTAAACTATTATGTAAGGTACAATACACCCGTATAATCTAAAATAAAATTGATGTTTAATTTCTAAATTTTGTTGTATATAATAATGGAAAGAATTATTCTTTGTTAAAAATTTAATCCCTAAAAAGTGTTTGCATTATTCAAACCGGGGACGTTTTTAATTCCCCGGTCAAAAAACAAATTTTGCATACATAATTTGGGTTAATTTTTAAGTATGCATTTGGAACTATTTATCTTAAAATCAAGAAATCTGCTACGGTATCATATGTATTAACTGGATTGATTATAATAAATTATAAAATAAATTAAGATGAGAAAAATTTTAAATATAGACATAGTACTACAGCGTAAAAGGATTTACCACAATGACAATTGTGTACTTTCACAGTAAAGAAAGTATTTCTATTTAATAATAAACAAAAAGTTCATAAAATTCATTAAGTATAACGTTAAAAATTTTTATACAACAAAATTGTAAAAAAGAACCTTTAATTCTAAAATTAAAATTTTTATTGTCAAATTTAATATTTTTAAACTACAAAAATTAAAATTTTAAAAACTATAGGTGTACAGAAGAGAATTTTTTAATATCTTTCGAATAAGAAGTTGTGCAATATCGATTTATGACTAGAATCAAGAACATAAAGAAAAGTTTTAGTTGAGTACATGGATCAAAGAATGATCACTTACCACTTGAGAACTCCAGTATAAAAGATAGCGACGCTTGAATATAAAGTGTTTGTGTTTTTGTAATTTGCTGAATGTAAATCTGTAGTTACAGTTTGACGTACGCTGTGTAGAAATTTAATTATTATCCCCAAGTAACAATTACATTTGCCTGTGGCATTTGAAGTTAGAAACGAACGGATGTCCGTGTAAAGAAACAGCAGTAGACGACCGTGAAGAAAATGTTAAACATGTCGGGGCATCGTTCCCTCATTGATCTAAAAAGTATGATACTTAAAAAATATGTAGTCGTAAAAATATGTCATCGGCTTTGCTAGTTTGCAGATTAGTAATGCTGATGACGGTGGGGTGAAATATTTAACGAAACTTTTACATATGGTTCCCTATCTTTTACAGCTGTTGCAGGAACTTAAGCCTACCGACTTTGGACTTTGCTGTTCAGAATTGTCAATCGTAATTTTGCAAAATTAAAATTGTATCTTTCTTGGTTGTATAGTGTTTTGTGATGAGTCAACTTTTCATCTTATTCGAATTGTTAACACACATAATATCATATTTCAGGGTCAGAAAATCTCCACGATATCTTAAAATATAAAACGTACTCTCCATAATAAATGTTGTCTATTCAATATCACGATAGTAAGATTACAGACCGTACTTTTTCACTGAAGAAAAATTAACAGAAATTGCTTCTTCCGATGTGCTGGTTAATGGTTCATTCAACAACTGCAAGATGGACTAGAAAATTTTATTTGCAACAACGTGATGTTTCTTCTCATTGGCTCTGTACGGTTTTATTTTTCACAACCGCCGGGGCAACTGGACACGCTGTTAGACTCAGTCGCCGCGGAGTGTCGTGACAGCATGACAGCAGATTCCCTTCCCCTCCCTGTCTTGGGTTCCCTTAAGAACCCCCTCATCGGGAACTCCCCTGATTCTTCAAGGCACCCGGCCCTCCACTTGTGGAGAACCGATATGCCCCTCCTCACAGGAGCTACCCATCCCGTCCCTAATACATATTTCTACCGAGAGTTGGATGTGCGTTGCACACACCCAGCCACTCTCCTTTGTGCGCCACCCTCTGAACCCTCGAGGGGTCCCTATCCCTATGCGTCATTGGAAGTACTCCAAGGGCACTCTTGCCTGTGCCCCGGACCGAGGTATCCTCAGCAATTGGGCTGCCTCCCTGGCTCTACACGTGGCCACGATTCGCCCTCTTGTACACATCTCGTTTTTATTTTATTTTTTACACTATACAGAATACAAGATAATACAAGAATACATCAAATAGAACATCAGAAAATATGAAGGACAATGGAAACATACATCTAAATAAAAACATAATTCAAAGAGAAACAATAAAAACAGTACAGTAGTACAATAAAAATAACGGAGCGATTATTGTGCTCCGTTACTCCCTGTCGTGTCGCCAGGCTTGCCATTCTTCTCCTTTACCATGACTGGTTATTCTCTTCCCTAAGCCCGCCCTCTTCTTCCTTGGTCTTCATGATCCTTATGACCAGGTTGCTTACCTCGCTGTATTGTCTCCTGCCTCGGAACATGTATTTTATGTTGTTTTCAGGGATAAGCCACGTCAACCCCGTGTACCACCTGGTGTTCTCCCACCGGGCACACTTGTAGATTATGTGCTCCGGTGAGTCATCCTCACTACAGTAAACACACTCCGGGAACTATCTTCTTCCAAATCTATGTAGGTATCCCGCATAATTTCCATGTCCAGAGAGTAATTGGGGTTAGGTAATATCCCACCTACCCAAATCACCTCCTGGTTCATTCTTGGACCCTGGAGATAAGCCTCTATGTGTAGGGTCCTTTGTTGGCGGCATACCATCTGCTCTGCCACTCTTTGTAGAGTTTTTTCTCTAGGCGGCATACCTTCCTACATTTTTTCAGTTGAATGGCCCGTAGGCGGATCGGAGGGACCTCGGCGATGATCTCTATCGCATTACAAGGTACCTTACCTACACTTTTATTGCTGTCCGTCGTTGTAAACGAGGACAACTGTGTCTTATTTTTGTCCTCTCGAGTGCCAGCTCTGTACGAGTTAAATGACGGTTTTCCCAACTACTGAATCGGTTGGTATTGACATAACTTATTTGCGGGACCTTCGAGTATCACCGTTCTGACTGAATACGAATTTTTCCCTTGGGGTTCTATAAAGGATCTTCTGCGAATGCCTCTACTACCTACTAATCGCTTTAAGGCACAGAATTTAAGGAGCTGTAGCTTCCATTACTCCGAACATCCTTGTTTAAGTGTTGGATGAACTTTCCTATCGGTTAGATATGTTTCCCATTGCGAAATGTCCTAATATTGAACACATGTTGGAAAATCCTGTAAGTTAAACTTTCATTTTATTTGTTATTTATTATTGTAAGTCAAATTTAAGAGATATTAAGTAGCTTTAAAACTCTTATAACTTTTTTGCACACTATTTATTTTTCTTTAAATATGGGATTTTTAAACCGCAGTTATACAGAAGTTATATAACTTGCGAACTGAATTGCGAATTGTTTCTCAGTTGTATACCTACAATTCTTGACAAAGTAGGACTAGATAAAAAACTCAAACTTCCTGAAATAAAATAAACCAATGGGTTTTTCTAAATGACGGCCTTGTTAGATGGAAATATTTTTCACCCCCTATATAACGATAGGGGTAATATACCTCTTAACATTAAAATACAATTTCTATAATTATTTTGTTCTCAACCGTCTTCGATAGTTATTTTTTTTTACTTTGTAGAAAAACTTTCTTTTTTATCTCGGATATTATTTCCTCTAGACAATAATTTGTCAATTAATAAAACATTAGTCAAAACAGCAATATGAGTTACATAAATCAAATCTGTTCAGATGAAAAAAATTCCAAGCAAAGGAAAAATTAGAATACCCAATTATTGAAATTAAATTTTAAGTGCAAAAAATCTATAACTACTACCGAACATGAAATCCGGTGAAAGGTAGAAATATGTGCAATATATATTTACTACAATTTTTATAATTTTATCTGAAATTTCTGTGAAAAAAAATTCAGTATCACAAAATAAATTGAGATAAGATAATGTTTCAAATAAATTCGTTTACTTATTTTCTGGCACTTTAAATGAAATAATATAAATAATTTTTTTTATCTTTAATTTTAATTTTTTTATGAGAATAATTACTGTTGTTTAATTGTTGGCTGATTATTTTGCTTTTAATTTTTAAAATTTAATTCATTACTTCTTACCTTTATAGTACATTTCATAATTTCGTAA
>JAAAKQ030517789.1:0-19211 GCA_010016005.3 Zanna intricata | reverse complement strand
AAAGTGAATCAAATTCAGTAGGATTCTTGGAGTTAACTTCCATAGTTAATGGTTGGAAGAATTTTCATCTGGAATATATCACTTCACTACCTACTGCTAAACTTTCTAATCTGTATGGAAGTAATTGTTTGAGAGAGAGAGAGAGAGAGAGGGGGGGGATTTATGTCATTGCAAATGTGATAAATCTAAAATATGTTCATATTTTTTATTTGGTTCAGATAATTCATAATAAATTCAGATTATGTTATAAACACTAGTAAGTATTTTGTAAATTAGTGGCTTGTTCTCCAATAGAATATAATTTGTCAATTAGAACAAAAAAACAAAAAACTAAAAACCATATGAATTAAATAGGGAACATAAAAGAAAATACTATGAATAATATTACCTTTGTACAAGATATTCTATCTAAAAAGGTTAGTTTACCTTTGCAAGAATACATATTTTTCAAGATATTGGGATAGAATTTCAACTTAATCAAGACAGTGGTACTCAACTGATAGCCCATGACAACTTCTTTTAGACTCCCCTCTACCTGTCTAATAAATATTCTAATATAAGAAAATTTTAGTTTTGTTTATCTCAAAGTGAATTTCTTTGTCAAATAAAAAACAAACTTTCCTTATCTATCCAAATTTACTTTAAAAATAAAAATAATTCTTTAGACTCTTTTTGTAGTCACACCTGTTTTGTTTATTGTGTTACAACTTACTTAGATATATTTAAATTTTTATTTTCATCTTAATGATGTAATTCATACAGTTGTTTAATTCAAGTTAAGCTATTATTAATACCGTTGACACACTTAACAGTAATCCACCACATTAAAATCAACAGTGTTAATTTAGATAAAATTTATCATTTTTATCAAAATATGACACATAAAGGCACATTGCTCTATAATAAATACAAAAAAATTTAGACATATAAGTAAAGAAGACGCCTAAAGAAATCTATACTATACTTTTTTGAGGTTTAGTTTACCTTAATCACTGTTTAATGGATAATAGTTTGGCCATAGTAATTTTTATGGTTACAAGAATTTTAAAAAAACTGATCTAAATACAATTCCAAGAATGCTAGCAGCCATGCTCTTAGTAAATATACTAAGTTAAAGTGTAATTTAATACTAAAAAAAACTCATAATTTTTGAGTTATCATCTAATTTCAACCTATGTATTGTATTGTGTAAAATAATAATAATGTTACTGGTGTAGTATAAAAGTATTGGTTGTAGTAATAGTAAAAAATGGGTTAAAGGCAAGACAAATATACTATATTTTTTACAACCTGATATTTCTATAGAATCTAGTTAATAAGAAGTACATGAAAAAACGAAGCAACGTAATATTTAGTGCAAATAAAATATACTAATAGCTAAACCATATTAATAAACTGATTCCCACAGAAAAAAAAAAATTTTTAATTATGGGTGTATTCACTCTTAAGGGTACCACTCAGCCAGTCTCCATAGCAGAAAGATATCATTAAAGCCTTTTAACCTGAATTCTGTGTTGAAATACCAGTCATTCAAACTTGGAATTTTTCATTATATACAAAATTTTCACACCATATTCCCATTCACAAGTTTATATAGTGAATTAATCATAAATAAAAACTGTATAATGACTAATAGTTATATCAATTTATGGTAAAATCAATAAAAAATTTAAAAAAAGAATTGTGCAGTCTTTGGGGGACTGCTGACAGAAGTGATAACTTAAAATTATGAAATTAGACAGTGGTTTTTATATTGGATTTTCAAATTATTTACAGTATCAGAAATAAAAATGTCATAATTTGTAAATTAAAATCATTAGCCTAGTTTTAACATCTATCAGCACTCCTAACCCCCAAAAATAATTAAAGAAGTAAAGTTAAATTATCATATGCAACATATTTCTTTCATAATATTATAATCTCTACGTCAATTAACAAATAATAAATAAATAAATAAATGTTCTTTATTTATACACATTTTTATAAATTTATTCATTAATCAAAACACATAATGAGCTGTGCAAACCCAGTACAAATAAATATAATTTACAGATAAATGCAATTACAGTTAATTAATACTGACCGTGATGCAGAGTCAACCATGCAGAAAGGTGCTCTATATACATATATATATATATATATATATATGTTTCTGCTATATATATCCCGCATAAGCTATATGCTATGACTCACATTACAACTCGAGCATGATGCGAAACCAATTCTATTTACCCATGCAAAAAGTGCTATAATGCACCTAAAGAAATTATCACTTCAAGAATTTGATGTGTACACTACATGACTTCCTTGTACGCCTACTAAATTACATATATACATTTTTTTGCTGCACTTCATTTAAACTTATTTCATTTGAAAGTGATCCTCCAATTCTTTAATAAAGTGGACAGTTACACAATTGCTGAAATATTAATTTTAATTAATACTAAATATTTATACAATTATTAAATCAAAATCTTACATGAAATATTAGGATAGAGTAAAAGTCCCTTTATTATTCATACTACTAGATCAGTATTATTTGTATCTTTGTGAGTTGCTGATTAACAAAAGTTTCAGATTTCTGGTGTGTTGTATAAATAAAAGTTAATAATAATTAAAATATTTGGTTTAGTGAGTGAACTTCTATATGCTTCTTATAAATGTTAATTTCGACCTTGCGGTGTAAAATATTCAGTTTTTATTACTGGATTATTTGGTAAATAATCAAAAATGAAAAAGAAACAATCATACAGGAAAAAGAAAGATAACATGAAGAAATATATATAAAAAAAAATGACAAAAAGATAATAAATATAAAGAGGAAAAAAGTGTTAAAACCAAAGAAAGAATAAAAAGGAAGAAAATGTTGTGAACACAGAAATAATAAAAATATTAAGAGAAAATTATAAATATAAAGAGAGAGAAAATTTTTAAAACTAGAGAACGTGTACACAAATTAAGATCAGAAGAATCATATCAAATCAAAGAGTAATTAAATGATTGGCAACAAAAACCAAATAAATGAAATGATTATCAACTCTGATTGGGAGAATATTGTCTGATAATATCAGAGGTATGATGAACCATCATCAAAAAGATATGAAATTTTGCAATTTATTAAAGATTGGACATGTATGGATTAGTGTATATGTTGTTCTTGTGGGGTCTATTTTTTAGTCACTCTATAATTAACTTAAATGTAATTAAATTAAACAGACAAATGTAGAAAATCCAAAATAATAGGATTATAAATTATAATTTTTTTCAATTAATGTTTCACTAAATCTACCACATATCACTTCTGATTTTTTAATTTTTAAAAAAAATTTTTTATTGTTATTATTTAATTATTATTTACTGTAAAAGTTTTTTTACAATCACAGGGTTATAATTATTAATAAATCAATAAATTGAAATAAAAAAAAGAAGTAAAAAAAAGGAGATGAAGTCTGATTTGAACCAATGTACCTTCCCTTGTAAGATCTAAATATTTCAATAATAAAAATTTTATTTGGCTACAACTGTGGAACTAATGAAAATAAGTAATATGGATATATCTTGAAAATTTCTCAAAGAGGGCTTTTTACTGCAGTTAAGAAAAAGTACAAAATCTAAATTTTTGGGGATTTTGGGCTTTTTTTGGATACTTTTGGTTCAGTCAATTGCAATCAAAAGGGGAGATGGACAACTAGATGTTATAAATCCAAAATCCAGTCCTAAATCCAACATTTCAACATCCTACAGCTAATTTGTTTTGAGTTATGCAAAATATGTACATACATATGTACAGAGGTCACATTGAAACTAGTCAAAATGGATTCAGGGATGGTCAAAATCGATATTTCCGTTGAATTCTGAAAACCGAAATTTTTCGCAATCACAATATTTCCTTTAATTTGTACAAGGAAGTAATAAAAAAGAAGATAATGTACATTAAATGATAAACTTCAATAATTCATAACTTCTGATAGTTTCTCTGTATGTTGAACATCTTAAGAAGTAGTTTTCTGAATACATAGGAATAATATCCACATTTAATAATAAAAAACACAGATGCTGTAAATCACTAAATTGAAGCAATGCTGAATCTAGTTTAAATCTTGATAGCAACTAAGTGCAACTGGTATTCTGTTAAATAATGTTTATACTACTCAATGACTATAAAAATTAATTCCTAAAAATAACCCTAAACTTGGATAAAATAAAGCTGATTTCTCTAAAGTAATATCATTAACTATAATAAAAAAACTCACAATAAAGAAAAAATAGTATTTTTATAATTCACTTTTTTTTAAAACAGTTCCCATGTTTCATTAAAGTAACATAAAACTGTGTTTGGTGTCCCTCTTTGGTAGGTTAACTATATGATGTTGGCATGGAACAGCTAACAGCATAGAGATTAATACCATTAGAAAATTTGCCAAAAAAAAAGTGTAATAAATGATGCTACTTTCACTATTGATCAATGTGAGGTAGTTAGTTCTTGTTACTTTAAAGATGTGTACAAGGTACTAACTGGTATTTGAAAGTGAATTAGTTTAAAGAACTTCTAATTTTTTATCAGTAGAATTATTTTTTCCATTATGTTACTTATTATACTTTAATAGTATTGAAAAAATTAAACTGCTCTTTCTTAATGATCTTACAAACATTTTTTTTAGAGGGAGGGTTATTAATAACTTCACTGGTTTGATGCTATTTTCTACTTTTATCTGTTCTGTGCAAATCTTTTAACATTAACATTTGTTTACTATACATCAAGCAGCATCAGTTATCTGATGTAGATATTTCAATTTTTATCTCCCTCTTCACATCCTCTATTCCAAAATTAAGTGAAATGAATTCAATATTTTTTATACATAGCTCATTAACCTGATTAGTTTTTTTTTAATAGGAATATGCAAACAATTTTTTTCTATCATGACTATTTTAAAATTTATAACCCGCCTAATTTTCATCATCCTCTCATAATATTATACTTCTAGCCCTCAATTCTTTTCCTTCCTTGTTTTCTTACTGTTCATATTCCACTCCCATAAAATGTACTTCACTTTTTTATGTTTTTTATTCCTAAACAAACAATTGATTCTAGCAGACTTATTTTCTAAGTGAAGGAAAACTCTCCTTGCTTGTGTCAATCTGCTTCTGACAGTTGTCTTTCTTAGTGAGTATGCACTTCAATTTTCAGGTAATTGATTGTTTGTAACTGAAAAAGCAATTATAAGCTCTTTTAGTTAGTGAAAATATTTATACATTAAAATATTCTATATTTGTAGAATGAAAGAATATTTAATTCATAAAAAGTCAGTATATTTAACCAAGATTATTTTAAATCCTATTTATTTATTTTGCAGTAAATAAACTAAAATCATATGCAAAGTTATCTTCAGTTTAAACTTAATTTAGTCCAGGTGAGTTTTTGAACCATCAAACATGTGTTGAGGTTCTAGCTGACCTAATTTGTGACTGATTACCATTTGAATTACTGCCAACAGGCAGCAGTTGTCAGAGTAAAGCCAGCTTGTGAAACATACTATTAGTATGTATTGACTTTTGCAGTAAAAGAGAGCAAATGATTGAATGAGTAGTTGATGAGCCACTAAAGTCAGTGACTTTATATTCTGGATTCTTCATCTTTTTACCAATGTATGTATATAAAGAGAGTAAACCATTAACATATAATCTCATTATACCACAAATTATTAAAACTTCTAGTCACCCATTTGTAATTTCAGAGATAAGTAATTTAATTTCTCTAATGTAAAATTAAATTTACCTAACCTTTACAAATGTATAGATAGAAATAAAACGGGTACCAATAGCTAAAAATGTATCCTTACAGGAAATAAGAGATCTTCTTCTTTAAAAATCTATGATAAATGCTTATATTAAATTTTTTTTTTGTATTTAGTTCCTTTTAAAGTTAGAATTCTTTTATAGCTCCTAAATACCACATAAATTCTGCTTCCAAAAAATCCTGGACCTAATTATTATGTGACTCATTCATACATAGAATTACAGTGGCACTTACTCCATTACTAGTAACTCCACTGACGAAAGAGCTGCTTATTTAATTTTAATTTTTTCTAAAATCACAATATCCATAAGTTTTTAACATTTTTCATTATTTTAGAAAATGTTAAGATATTTTGTTTTTTAATTTGATCATTGACCTTTGTGAAATACTTCATGTAAAGTTGCATTAAATAGTTTATTCCTTTTACATTTAGATATAATTATTAAAATAATTAAGCTTAATCTGTTTAACAAGTCCAATTAAAAGAAAACTGTAACATAATTTTTCTGTTCACAATTTAAAATGATTATTTTACTAGTAACTGAATGGAAAATATTTAATTTGTATACACATATTTTTAATTAATTAATAAAAATTATCTATTAACACAGCAAAATAGAAATCTTAATATGAAGCTTAAGTGTAATACATTACATTCGTTTAATGTTATAGGTAGCGCCAATAGTGGTCATGACCAACTAACTGAAAATCATTATGAAACTGTAAGATTTAACAATGGTTGCAACATTACCTGATATTGTAATATTTTATAATAGATGATGAATCTACAAATTCAAAAAGTTTATTATTTATATAAATTAATAAGTTTTATTTTAGTGTATTAATAGCTGATTTTTATTAATTATTATTTTTATTACAGCACACAAGACAACATTTTTAACAAACAAATAGAATTATATATATATATATTTTTATTATTACTAATAAAATCATTTGCTGATGCTTCAGTATTGAGTATAGAATGAGTCAAATAATTAAATTAAATCTAATCCTAAACTTATAACTACCTAACTTACTTATGACTGTACAGCAAATTGTTTCAGCCTTTTTATAATGATTTTTCTGTCAACAGAGTTACCTATTTCATACTGTATAACTGTCATACTTTCATAACTATAATTTCTTTGGCCTGACATAAGATGAAACATATTTTATGGCTATCCACAAACTTAATTGTTTGATTTTCTGTGTTTTAATGAGTGTATACATTTATCTAAAACTCTGTCTGCTTGAAATTTATTATTACTAATTAATAAATGATGAATTAATAGTTTTGAGCTGTGGATCTTTAAAAGCTTCCCTACAGGTTCATATAAACTTAATTCTACCAAAAGTATCATTATTATACCTAACTCTGTATCTGTATTCCTGTGAAATATATCAAATATTGGTGTAATATTTGTTTAAAACCAGTTTTATTTCAGTGAGAAGAACTTTACATGACCTGTGATACAGTGAAGCTGAGGAAATGCATGTTTTTTAAACCTCTAGTACTCAACGGCGAGTGGGGTATTGACCTTCGGTGACCTCTAGTGAACAACTCACACTACGCAATTTCAATAGCTGTGGAGCATAGAATATCGTTTGTTTGCTGTCGAGTAGTAGTTTTTTAAGTACTAGTAGTTTTGTCAAGTAGTAGTTTTTTTTAGAAACAATGATTCTGTGGTCACGGTTCAATGTCTTTTCCGTCGAAATTTTAATGTCGAACGTCGAGGTGCAGTTCCAGGTCCAAACATCATATTCCGATGGGTTGAGATGTTTAGAAGTATTAGATCTTTGATAAAGAAAAAAACCACCTGGCCTTCGCCGTTCAGTCCGGAAAACGTAGACAGAGTGCGAATGGCAGTGTGGCAGTTCTTGCTAGTACGAAACCATCCGCTAGGCGACGGGCTGTAGCGCTGGGTATGTCACGTTGTTCGCTTCATCGCATCCTATACGGCGATATCAGATTTCACTCAAACAAAATAATGATCGTCCAGCAGCTAACTGAAAGGGATTTTATGCAATGCAAACAATTTTGTGGTATAATGAACGCCATTCTTACGGAAGATGCAAACGCTCTAATAATGATTAGTGGCGAAGCCCATTTCTATCTGGATGACTATGTTAATGTACAGAATTGTCGATACTTGGCGTTGGAGAACCCATGTGAAGTACACCAAAAATCTCTCCACAGCTGAAAAGTAACAGTGTGGTGCGGTGTCTCCAAGAGAGGGATTGTTGGTCCTTACCTTTTTTGAAGAGGGAGCCGCAGTTATCGTGGCATCAGCGCGCTTCATAGACATGTAAAACAACTATCTGGAACTGGAAATGCATCGGGTGAACATGAGAGAAATGTGGCTCCAACAGTTTGGTACCACAGCTCACACGAAAAGCATCGATTGAAATAGTTCAACAAATATTTCCTGGATATGTCATTTCACGATTCGGTGATGTTTGTTGGACCCCACACCCTCCCAAACTATCGATTTGTGACTTTTGTGAGGCTACCTTAAATAAAAAGTGTATGTGAACAGCCACACACAATCGAAACCCTGAAAATTTCCATTCCTCAAGAAATAGAAGCTGTGTCGATTGAAATGTTGGAGAAAGACGTGCAGAGCTTTGAAGAGAGGCTCCGAATTTGGGCCCGATAAAAAGGACATCATCTTACTGATATTATTTTATGAACCTAATTAAAGTATGCTGATTCAAAAATACAATAAAAATATTATTATTTTATGTTAACGTTTTTTTCTATAATCAAAACAACCGAAGTTATTCAGTAGTGCGTTTCCTCTTCTCCACCCTTATAAAGCATTAGTAAATCTTATCTTCAATTAGAGAGCCAGTTGAAGCTCTTTTACTCTTAAAAAAGAAAGTGCATGACTGTACTTTGTTGACATATTATGGCTAGTAGTTTAAGCAGTAGAAAAACAATTGAAACTAACAAAATATATCAAAAATTAAAAAATTTAATAACATTAACAATAGTGATATATACTGTATTATGGAATCTTAAAGAAAATAATTTTTTCTAGGTATCAGCTGAGATAAGATGTCACAAGAATGGAGGAGTTGTCGACCATATTCTACGATGCATTACAACTGGTCATCACTAAGTGCTGTATTTTTTTTTACATACACTTATCAAAGACATTGCAGTGTACCAACTCTGTTCATAAATTACAAAAATAATTGTAAAGTTAACTTATAATGTTCATATATCATTAGTTCATTATGTTTATTATTATTATTTTTTTTTTTTTTTTAATAGAAAATATACATTTATTTAAATAAAACATAGTTTATTTTTTCTTTTCTTAAATGTTATTATATTGATACTAAATAAATAAAATATTTGATTCAAATAATTATATATATATACATTAATATAAATCATGTTATCAGTGAGTAGGACTTCTACTCTATAGATAGAAATGTAACAACTTCACAATTTAACTGGAAGTGAAATACACAATAATAAAAATGGGCTCTCCTAGTAAAAGAAGCAAATAAAATAAAATACATTAACAAAATTAAACTATCATCAAAAACATAAATATTAAAGAAAAAAATAATGAAAAGACCGGAATTAAAAAATTACCAAACTTAAAATCAAAAATACATCTTAATACGAACAGTAACCACAGACCCAGAAAAAAAATTTTTCTGATTCTTTTTTTAAAAATCTTCTTTAAAAGAAAGTACTCAGTTATCTTTTAATTTAGGCTTGTTTCAAATGTAACTGAAAACTTCTTAATTGCTGCAGATATCAAGATGAAATGTCTCGCAGGTAATTCAAAATATTATGAAGGAGGTATTTATCACTTAACACAACTTCAATCAGACCATTGTTTGTGACCAAGAGGCTTTATATATTAATTCTGTCCCAGCTCAGTAATATATTACAATTTAATTAATCTCAAGTATTTAGAACTTGGTGAAAAGCAAAATAAAATGCTCTAAAAGGATAGCATAATTATGTAAAAAACATTATAGAGCTATAAAAATGGAATTAAAAAAGTGTAAAGACACATTTTATCATAAAAAATAAATAATAATATCTTGGTCCATGAAAATTCTGTGTTGTTATGGTAGGTCCATTGAAACTCATAAATCTTCAGTGGAAAGCAGAATGATATGAGTCAAATAGTATTGTGCTTGACAAGCTGAATGGGAACATTAGATATTCCATGGAAACTTTTAAACTTTCCATTTAAAGTTTCTTTAATTCAATTTAGTGACTTTTATTATCTTTATATTGAACTAAAAGTGACAAAATATTTCAGAAATGCAAAATATGTTAGAAATTAACTGAAAATTATATATTAGTAATCTTTTTTTGAGAAGTAAACAGTATTTACTTTAAAAAATTACAGAGCAGTGTTTTTAGGGAGTGTACAATGTGGAAAGAAAATAACAATTTTGATAACTAATTGAAAAAATACCTTTTGGTAAACAGTGGGAACAATTTTAAAAACTCTGTCAGGGGATCAGTAGATAATAAATACACCACCCCAGATCAATAGGGGTTTTAAAATCTTTATTTCAGCTCTTACTGTTTAAATTTATTAACTTCATAATTTTTTAAACGGTTGATAAACACTTTCTTTCACTGTAATAAAATCTCAACTCCCTAATTTAAAAAAAAAAAAAATAATTTATAAAAAGATAAATAATAAAAAGTCAAAAATGAAAAGTAAAGCCGATAGTTGTTTGTGATCCATGGTTGATATGAGCAAAATAAATAAATATGAATATATTAGTATTTACTTTTTATTTTTACACATAAAAAAATAATTTTAATATTTCTACTGAGTCAGTGGGAATAGTGAAAAGTTATAAAAATATCAAAATAATATTTTTATTGAAGGGATTTATGATATTTTTTTTCAAAGAAAAGTTTATCTTAGTATGATCTTTTATGGCATTTCAGATTAATATATTCTGATGTGAAAAAAAACATACAGGCAAAGCAAACGTTTAATAAATTGTATTCCCATTATTAATATCTCTCTCTCGTATATCTTGATTTTTTACATCAGGACCTCAAGCTGTAAAGAAAAATTCAGGGAATCATTTTTTTTTACTGATAAAACTTTCATGATATATACTCAGGTAGGAAATTAAACATCCAAGTATACACAAATAATTGATAAAACAATAATTTTTTTAATAGACCTATTTTTGTCTATGAAAAAATGTCAAATTTACTTTATAAGACATTAAGGACAGATTCATGTTGCAGCAACACTTTTTAAAAAAATAGTTTAATAACTTATAATATTTCTTGGCCATCAAAAGGATCTAAGTTTTCAAGAAGTTATCTTTAGAGTACACAATGTGAGATAGTATTTATTACATGTTTGATAAAAGAGACCAGTGTTAGTTAAGGGTATTGTGAGTACATTTTAACTGACATGTCTCATTCTTTTTCATATTATGTTGCTATGAAATAAAAATGTTAAAGAAATTTTTAAAACATCTGTAAGAATTTAACTTACTTGTTTACATTTATAAATATCAAGCAAAAATAATTTTTTATATATTAATGTAATTTTGATTTAACCTTTAATGAATTTAAATGTATACATTGGGTAGTTGTTTCTATATCTCATAGCCAGCAAGCTAGTGATATTACCATTATCTAGAATCTTGAATAAATAAAGACCAATCTTATGAAAGTGAATTTGCAATCATTTTAGTATGGCTACCTACTTTATCCCCTTGTATAATTTCTTCTTAAAATATGAGAAGGCATTTGTTTAAATCACCGATTACCAAAGAGAGAGGACTCAACACATACTAGTTCACATGGAATGATATTTTCATCTATGTTTAATAATGAAAATTGTAGTATAAATATTTTTAACCAAAATAGATTGGTGTATTTGATGATTTTAATTAATAAATTGTAACCAAATTAATTATGATTTACTTTTGATCTGCAAACAGCTCCAAATAAAGGAAAATATTTGTAAAATTGTCTTGACTGTATGTGTTTTCCTTATTAATGAAAGGCTCATCTAGTTAAGATTCTCCTAAAAGAAAAAAGGAATCCGAGCAGTAACACACTGATCAATCTTTTTTCAAACTTCAACAAGTTGCTTGAGTGATTGATAAAGGAAGGGTTTACAAAATCCTTCCTTGATGAGGTGCTTCACAAAAGTGAAGTCAATATGGCACCATTAAAAGGGTTAGGGTTGTATTGAACCTTCCAAGTTGGAAAGCACTGAATGTCAATTTTCATTGCTAATTTTTATTGATATCAGGTTTCCCTTATTAAATTAGTTTGATTTTCTCAAATTTTTCTCATGCAGAGCCTGTTGCTGTTCATCCATTATATGGGATTATTTGTTCTAATACAGAACAATTTTAAGAACATCACATCTACCTGAGCAAAAGTTGTTCTGCAAGGGTTCCATTGCATGCCATTTGTTCTGGAACTTGGTGTTTGATGACTGGTTACTCTTAGGAAGCATTAACTTATGTTGATAGTTAGAAAGAATATAGATGATATTAATTACTATGGACAAGTGGGTTGACCAGAAAAATATAGATAATATATTTGTGCATAATATGAAGTATAAGCTTCCAGAATGTAACCTAACCCCTCCAGGTCAAATATAAGGAAAAATCATTAATGGACTAACTTGGTGTTATGGTAAATAAAGAACTGTTTTTAGTAACTACATCCAGTAGACTGTTACAAATACAAACATGATAATCCACAAACTGGGAACAGTTGCTTGTAAAGAATGGGGCTAGTCTTTAGCATTCTAAGTATGGGATTATTTTTCATTGTTTTCCCAAAACTTGTGGCAAGTGTCCTACATAAAAAATGCTACTATATAAAAAGATGTGAATCTACATCTCAGGTCTTTGCAAGGATCGTTATGCTATGTTATTTTGCTAAATCCTTGCTTGGAAAAATAAAGCTAATGAATCTTTTTTTTATTGTCTAATTTGAAAGTATAATATTTTAAGTTGCACGGTTCTGTGACATAATTAGTTGAGGAAACATGTATATAACAAGTAAGAGATTCATTAGTTATACTTACTGAAATGAACAGAGTTTTGGCAAAAAAAAAGCTTAAAATTCATTGTTTTAAATCATTAAATATATAATAGAGAACATTCCATGTCTAATTAAATACCATTTATGCAATATATAAATCCGTTTAAAACATGAGAGGAACATATCGTAATGGCAAAGATCCTTCCAATGGATTTGATGGTGAAGGTACGAAGGCACTACATTAAGTTTGGATAAGGGGAAAGAATATTCTGCATATAATTCACGGTAGAAGAACTACTGGCCAAGGGAATCCTTATTTTTATAACTTTAAAAATTTCAATACAATTCCATTATTTGGAGAATCTTCCAAAAGATGGTTCAAATCCCAGCTTTGGAAGAATAACAGAATTTGTGGAATACTTCACACAGAGGAAGGTTCATGGAAGAATTAATATCCGACAATATCGGTTCATTGGACCATCATGTTTGATGGTCCATTATTTACATAAAGGGAAATTGTTGCCCAGTCAACATTTAAAATGTAGTTTCCGCAAAATTTAATTGATGAATGTCCAGGTAGCTTTTGAATTCAGTGTTGAAGGAGAGATAATTCAGTTAAGTTGACATTTCTTGTATAGAAGAGGCCAGAGATCATCACTCTCTTACCATAAGATAATGGAAATAGTGGCCTATCATTAACAGTGAGACAATCACACTGCTGGACTGTAGGGGAGTTCCTCGATGGGGTTGCATTGTTTAACTGTCATTCCTTGTCTATAAAGAAAAAGCTTCTATTCTATATGACAAAAAGAAACAGATAAAGACACTTAACAAATGTGACAAAGGGCTTAAATTTTGGTTTTGAAAGTTTTAGGATATGAGGGTGAAGTAAATTAATTTTATTAGAGTTTATTAGAGTTAGGGAAATTCCACCTTTCACATTTAAAATATTCATTTCTTTAGTATTCAGAGTAAATGTTCCTAAGTTAATTTAGCATTATATAATTTTGAGATTTTAGAAACAGCTAAAAGTCTATGCTGCTAGATGACCCAGAAAGAATGTGAGTGAATATATAATTTTTTTTTTAATTTAACCAATGCATCACTCTAATATTGCAATATATTTTCTAACTTTTTAAATTTTAAAAAACTGCATATAAGCAATTAGATTTTTTGAAGATCGATTCCTAAACAATTTTTATAATAAAATATTTACTTAAGAGTATTTAAGGAAGTTGACCTAAGTAAAGCTAGGTCATTGGAATGGCTGTTAATAACACGTAAGTTAAATTTTCACCAGTACTTTTAAATAGTGCATGCATATAAACGCACTAGTTAAAAATTTGAGCTATTTACGTCAGTATTTTAATAAGTAAAAATAAAACAAAACTAAACGAGAAATTCCTAAATATATCGTCCATATATTTTATAGTACGTTTTATTTTCCGCTATAAATATCAGATAATAATCGTTATCCAAAATTCAGTTTTCAAGTACAACCGTCTCAGAATAGAAATGAATTAAAAATCAAATGCTAATTTATTTCAGGGTGATTTAACTGTGTACTTTATTCATGTCTTTACAATGTCAGATTTAGCTTGACCCAGAAAAATCTTCATCACTGGAAGAACTCAAGGAGGTTCTGTATGACGTCAACATTCAAATTCAGCGAAGCTTATTATAACTTCGTATGAATGCAATAACCAAGATAAAACTAATTTTAACATATATATCCACACTTGCGCTGCAAATTGGAAATATGTAACTTTACACTCATACATAAAATTTTATTCACCTCTTGAGAATTTTCAGCCTTTCTGGTGGATATCGTGTATGTTATTTTATTCGGAAAGTTCAATGTAATCTGCCGTATATTTCACTTCAAATAGTTACGAATTTTTATAATCAAAAATACGAAATATTTCTTGCTGTGTACTGCTGGATTTTCCTTAAATTTCTTTAAAACTAGTAGTTTTGTAATGTTATATCGATGAAGGTAGAGTAAAAAGTTAAGCAAAAACTTGTTCATATTTGGGTTTACAAATATCAATAATTTCCAGTCCTAAAATTACTTAAATAATAATAAAAAAGCAAAATACATTTTTTTTTTTTTTAATAATAAATTTACTACTTGAGAGTTGAACATGATTTCTGTACTTTATATAATAAATGTAACTTTAACAATAAAAAAAAGAAGGTAAAACATGATTTCTTCTTTGCTTATTAACTTTCAGATTACTTTGTAGAAATCAGATTTTTCTACTTTAATCTAATTTAATTTTTTATTTTACATTCCGAAAAGATGTAAACTTCTTTTCTAATATTTAATATTAGTCTATTTGTAACAAAAAAAAAATATTTTAATAGCTACCGTTGATTGGAATTCTGACTTAATTATGATATTTTATACATTTTTGTCGATTATCTGAAGATCATGTGCGAGTTTTTTTTAAACGGATGAAGACAGAGGATTAATTTATTAAATTTTACGGCTAAAAAAGGTTTTATTCTGTTGGTAATGATAGAATATTTATGAAGTATTTGGTGACTAATTATTGAGATTTTTGAAGGATAACTTAACCCATAAAATAAATCATTATTTTCAGAGAGATCAACTCCGACTAGTGCTACTTGTTTGTTAGACGGTCATGACCATAAGAAAGACTGAGATGGCAAAATTATTTGTTACTTTTTAAGTAAAAATCGAAAAACAATTGTTAAGTCCTAAGATCACACAATGGAAATTAGTTGAGTAACAGTTGAATATCTATACTATAATTAACTCAGAGGAGAGAAAGCCCAACAGAAATTAATTCCTTAATATCCTGTTTTATTCTGGTTGGCACTCTATAACAGCTGCCGATTAATGATAATGAATTCAATGGCAGATGAAAAGCAGAGACGTTACTACTCCGCCACGAAGATCGGCTTGAGTGACAGTTTTTATTCATGTATTCTGAAGACGAATAACTAACGAGTTAAATTACACTAATACTGTAACAAGGAAAAATGTTAATTTCCATTCGATAGCTGGCACATAAAAATGAATAACACACATATGTAATATAAATTTAATAAATTATTTTTTAAATTAAATAATTACCAGTATTTCAATCTAATATATGTTATTCGACTGTTTAATTTATTTTTTGTTTACTATCAAAAAATGTTTTGATAACATTTATTCAATACACTTCTAAAATTTGAATCAACTCAATCTTATCTATTTATCGTTGCAAAGAAAATCAAACTCTGTAATTAATTATCTTACCTAATTAGAAAGCTGTTATGCTATTATTTTTTGTTGCAAAAGGAAAATCATTAGGTTCATATTTTTTGGGATGGCAGTAAAGAAAATGCAGGAATTTCATTTTTGGCGTATGTGTACTTTGGACAATGGTAGTACAAAACCTTGACAAAACGTTTACGTATTCTTCAGTACAATGTGAGACGCAGAAACAAAAATGAACATCACACACACACACACACACGCGCGCGAAATAAGTAATAAGTTTCAAAGCAAGAAAAAATGTAAAATCAAAAAAAAAATTATTTATTAACGTTCATATATATATATATATATATATATATATACTACACACGTTTCAATTCGTTTTCAAAAACTTTAGCCAGCTGATGTACTGGAATGTCCCGTACGTACGCCCTTATTGCAATTTTTAGTTCGTCAATCGTGCGTGGTTTGTTGCAATACACTATTTGTTTCACTGCCTCCCCACCCCCACGTAGAAAGTATCTGGGGGAGTCAGATCGGGTCATCGTGTAGAGCACAAAGTAGTAAAAGTAGTATCAAGGTACTTAAGTAGTATCAACAATTACCTGGACTAATTCTGTAGCACGCCAGCAGATGGTTGAACAGGGTTACGCAAGCAGTAGACCTAATTTCTAAATTTTATAATGCAGTAATCCAAGTGATAATGCTGCATTTATATACTGGTATATTTATGATTAACTGCGTGTGATAGTCTGCGATAATGGCCATGAATAAGAATTTTGGACAAAGAGCCAAAGTGAAACTTTGCCTTTTGACACTTAGTGTAGCCAATTTTCTTCTGCAAGTTTTCGACATTCTGGTAACGGGTCGCACATAATACTTTAATTGTGAGCTTCAAAAATTGGCATACGCTTCAAAAGCGGAAGAACCTTCCTGGAGAACGACGAACGATTCCGAAGACCTTTCACTAACATCCTAGAAAATGTAGAAAAAATTTTGCAACTTGTGCCATTGGAGGACGATCAACTGTCATTACCAAAATGTTGACGTTTGAGGAAGAATATTCGTGAAAGCAACCAGATCCGTGACGCACAAAGAACAAGATTGCAATACACCTTGCCACCCAGCAACCCTTTGTCGTAATTTTCTCGAAAGAGCAACACGTTATCGTTTCCTCACCCCCCCCCCTTACTCACTAGATTTAGCTCCTATGGTTTCTTTCTTTTCCAGAAGGTGAAGATGCAGCTGAAAGGTCACCGCTTTAACATTGTTGCCAAGATTCTGTGCGAATCGCAGGTTATTTTTAACTCTCTTATAAAATATGAGTTCAAGACCGCATTCCAGAAGTTACCGGAACGCTGGGACCAATGCATTATTGCGCAGGGTGTCTACTTCGAAGGAGATGTATGTTCAAACTTAAATAGAGTACTTTTCCTTAAAATAGACCTTATTCGAGGAATATTTTGATACCTCTTGTATATATATATATATATATATATATATATACACATATATATATATACACATATATATATACACATATATATATACATACATATATATATATATGTATATATATATATCGTTCATATTTACTTAATAAACATTTATATATATGTTTTATGTAAAAAAATAAAATAAGTTTATCAAAAAGAAAATAATACTTCTGTACTCAACGAGATATGGACAATTTGTTTTAATAGTACTAAGATATTATGATAATGGTACTGATATAGCAATTCCATTTCTTCTAAGTGGACATAATACGGTGCGTTTGGAAAGTTACTGCACACTAGAACTGTAGAAGTATAATGACGAAACATTATTAATTATTACTTTGTATTTTTATTTCATTATTTTATATAAATTGGTTTTACAATAACTGGAATAGGTGGTAGAAGTGCTGAAAATGACCTCCTCCAACATCAACAGAGCATTGCAAACGTTTTAATTCGTTTTCAAATACTTTAGCCAGCTGATGTACTACAATATCTCGTACGTACTCCCTTATTGCGGTTTTTAGTTCGTCAATCGCGTGTGGTCTGTTGCGATACACTGCTTATTTTACTGCCCCCCACCTCACCAGTAGAAAGTATCTGAGGGAGTCAGATCGGGTGATTGTGCGGACCACAAACCATCAAAATGATTTGTTCACCAAAGACATTTCGTAAAAAAAATCATTGACCTGTTACCTATGTGTGCTGTGGCGCCATCTTCTTAGAACCAACCGTGATTGATTTTCACTTCTGTTAACTGACTAATGAACTTTGTTAAAACAGCACAATAACGATCACTATTAACTGTATTTTCAAAAAAACACTGGACCCACAATGGACCCACAATCTACTTACACAGACCCAGACTTCAAATTTCGCTTCATGTAAAGTTTGCTCGTATAATACATGGGGGTTAGTTATCGATCAGTCGTATTTTTGTGAATTAATATACCCTCCTGTATGAAACCACGCTTAATCTGTAAAAAATGTAATGTCGAGGCTACCTACGGAATTTTGATCTATAAAACGTTTAAACGCTGAGGGTATTTTAGTCCTTAGGCGTAATCTATAGGTTTCAGTACTTGAACACACACATTACTTTGCAGGCGAAAAGTTTCAGTTCTTTTCTTTGAGTTTTCTGTGCGGTAGAAAGTCCGATATCTTGCTATTGTGATAACTTATGCATTGACTTCGATGGACTTTCGGCCATAGCATTCGAAATATCAAGCAGCCGTTTGATTTAACTGGTCTTCCACTTCGATCAGCGGCAACACAGCCTTTTGCACGAAATTTTTCGGTAAGAGTTCGAACTGCATTGCAGTAAGGAAAAAGAATACATATAATAACCAAATTATGTGTAACATTGTATATTCATACATTATATTTAACATTATGTATTCTTTATATGGAAAAATTTAAAAAAAGTTGTATTTCACTAAATCAGTACACTTGTCACTTTCACGAGAATCAAATGCGTTCCTCTAACGAAAGAACCATTACGTTTCTCGCAACTATTGGTTCCGATAAACGAAACGAAGCACGTTCAATCAAAACTCAACAACTGATGTCTTGGTTTATTACTTTCTTTCTTTCTTTTTCTGTTTAGCCTCCGGAACTACCGTAAGGTATTAGTTCAGAGGATGAATGAGGATGATGTGTATGAAT